>VMKM01002898.1:0-53625 GCA_008360985.2 Macquaria ambigua
GCAAAATGTTGGATATCTCAGTCTGGTTTTTATAATTTGTATCCCATTTATACCTGGCTGTACTCATACTGCATGAATTCTGCTGGTTAACCCAGCTTCTCTGGCACAGATGGTGGCAATAGTGCATGAATCATAGCGTGTTTGAAGGGAGAAGCGTTGGGTCTGGCGTGAATAAAGAATTGGAAGTGAGAGGGCATGTGTCGGTGTTTGTGTGAGGTTAGGGTGGATCTTCAGCTATAAATAAGCCTCTCTGGCTGTTAACCTGACACCTCATCTCAACTAGGAGTCTGTGTACCGTGTACCTTCTTGTAAACAGTTTTTAAAAAAGTGTGTAATATGTGCAATGTACATGTGCATGTTATTCACACATTAACCTTTATTTTTGACAGATTACCTATATTTTATAATTCTTTGGGTAATTCTTAATGTTGTCCAAAAGCGACATAACTATAACTGATGTTAAATTAAAACATTTTAACTGTGTGTACCTGTTCCTACATTATCCACATCAAATATCAGGCAAAACACTGGATCATGACCTTGAATAGTTGCTTTTTAGCCAATCAAAAGGAACTGTTTTTTTTTTTTTAGACAGACTGGACAGTGCAGTATTTACCCTACACGTGATCATTAAAGCAGCTTTATGTCAAGCATTATTTGCAGATACTGCTGCCTTTAGGCCTGAATCCAATGGTCCCATCTGGAGCTCAGCAGTGATCCTGTCCCTGCTGACCTTGAAGAGGAGACTGCAAAACACACTCCCAGATATTCATACATATATGCACAAATGTGGTATAACTAAGACATAAAGAGAAGTAAAGGTGTAGTACAAGATTGCTGGTGTTTTGTTTTTGCAGAGTAATGGTTGCGTTTAAAGACCTGTTATCAGCAGGTTAAATGTGCTTTGGCGACACGCAGTGTTACAAATGAGCATTTTTCTGTCTTCTACATTTTTAAATCACCTTTTTTCCCTCCACATCGACAGGTGGCAGCTGTGAGTTGACAGTTTACCATTAACTTAGCAAAACAAGACTCAAGGTCGTAGAAGTGCAGTAGATAGAGTGGATCAACATAGCTATTAAAAATAATATTTTTAGCCACAACTAAATTAATTGCTGTGGTTTAAACAATTATTAAAATTAAGATGCTGACAAAATATGTTATTAAGTGAACAGAACTTGGCAAAATAACTTAACGTTTCCCTGATATTAAAGCTAAGTGACATTTAGCTAACATTGCTAACTGTGAATGTAAGTTAGCTCTACTTAAGCTAACAATAATTAGCTGGTGTTGATTAGGGATATATGATATAAAGAGAGTGAAATAAAACAAACCCAGGAAACAAAAGAACTCCTGAGGCAAATAACGTTATGTTAAAATAATTAGCTACCTACCCTGGGCTAAGCGGACCGGCTCTCGGTCTTTCTAGTTGGTCTATTTCTATGCCAGAGGTCCCTCTTCGGCGCTGTGTTTGACTACTTGGATAAGTTAGCTTTTTGCTAACTCCGCGATGGACAATGTCCCCAGTTTTGCACGTCAGTGACTTCTGAAGAAAACGGACCAGAAACCTCCGACAGCTCGTCGATGGAAGATGGATTAGTCGACGCTTTTGGCGACCTGGCTGCTCTTCCGGTCGAGGTTGGCGAGAGAAGACCGACGTGTTTACGGTGCCGGTGAGCTGAATTAAAGTGAAGCTAATGCTAGCTAGCCAAGTTAGACTGGTTGGACCAGACAGGAAAGAAACCCTTCGACTCCCCCCTTCCTCCTTCCTCCTCCTCATTCTTCTTCTTCTCCTCATGTAACTGGCATGCTTTAATGAGGGAACAGATTTATGTCGTTACAGAAAAAGCTCAAGACCAGCTGAAACAGAGAGATGGGGCTAGGCTGGGAAGTAACTGGGCACTCACAGCTTCACGTCTGCAACTTTCCTCCCATGTAGTCGCCCTCAGAAGGTGTGTCTCTGTCCTTTTCTTCCACCACAACCCCTGGAGGTCTCCACGTGTCTGTACGTAGTGCAGCATCCTGCAGAGGTGAGTTATTAAATATCAAACACGACTGCATGTTCAACACAGAGACTGCATCACGTTGTTGATGTCTACCTTTAAGGGATAAGTCTGGGGCACGTAATCCATAGTCCTTTATCTCTGCAACAATACATTAAAAAGTGTGCATGACGTTAATATGAGGTTTCAGTTGAGGTTTCAGATATCTTCCGAAGTTGCATTCTTTTTTAGTACAAAATCCCCTTTTTTTGTTACTGTTTTTGCACAGAAAGATGACTGTGGGTTTTGTTATCACTTACATTGGAAGCGTGTCCAGAAGGGATCTTGTAATGTCAAAAACCTGTGTAAATGTACATTTGGGCCACCTGACTATTGTCATTTAAAAACGCGAACCTATCCTTTGATCTATGTAGTATATGTGTTTGTGCTGGTGTAACTTCCACTGGGGATGAGGGGGGCATATCCCTCTAACTTTTCAAACTCCAATTTTTGTTCCCCCGCTTTTACAGTTTCATGCCCTCAATAAAAACTCTCTAAACAGTTCCCTCTGACTGTCCAACTGCCAAAATCTAGATAAAATATTAATACATTCATCTGACTCGCCTTTAATTATTACTATGAGGACACACACACATTAACCTTCATATTTTTGCCCTGGGTTTCACCTCTCAGGCCACATACAGGTTACCCTAAACCTACAGACACTACTCAGGACTCTAAAAAAAAATGACTCACCCTCATTTTACGTTTTTTTTTTTTGTGGAAATAAGTTCGTAATTTGATTTAAAAGCGATGTGTGTGATATTATCGGTCCACAATAAAGATGCTACAGTTGAATATCAGTCAAAGCTAAGACAGCGGAGGACAGTGTTTCTGAGCCAAAACAATGATTTTTTTTCTGACTTAAATTATATTTCAGTCTCAAAAGTCTTTACATGCAATATTTATTTTATTGTTTTATTTTAGTGGTTAGAAATGTAAATATAGCCTTATTCCAGGCTCAATTCAATGTAAAGCATTTAGGCCTCATTTCTTATTCTTTTGTTAGACTTACGAAAGGCACAAAGACCAGTTTTATTATGATGTGTTATGCGAGGATGATATGGATGTATTTAAATCAATTTTATTCACATTGTGCACATCTTTATGAGAGGCTCATGGTTATGATCAGCTATTCTAACCTCTGCGCTTTCAGGAGAGCAGAGTACTTCGCACAGTGCCTCTACTTGCTGCTTGTTTGCCACAAGGAAAATGCAATGTGATAGTTGGAAGAAGATTCAATGAGGAAAAGTAAGTAAAGTGTTTCTTGTTCTCACACTGATTTCACGATATCGCATCACCATTTGTCACTGAATTCTCAAATATATTTAGTTTTGGTCTCCATCTTTTCTCTGCTCAGACACCCAGAGCTGGCTGCGGTATGTCGGGACAGCAGAACGCTGATCCTGTACCCCGGCCCCAACTCCCAGAACCTGGAGGAGTTAGTGCAATACCAGGAAGTAGGCACTGTGAAACACAATGTGATCATCATAGACGGCACCTGGAGCCAGGCCAAAAACATGTTCCTCAAAAACAGCCTGTTCCACCTGCCTAAACAGGTGTGTATAACTGTGTCATCACATTAAAAGATGGTGAGGTATTTTGTAAATAGCTGACCTTTTGCCCTCCATTGTGTCACTAAGGTAAATTACAGATATAATAGGCAAGACTTAGATGTTAAAATGGTCTTTTTTTTTTTTTATCAGCCTAAATCACAAGTGCCCTTTCCACCTGAGACGGTATATTACACCCACTGGTGGGAAAGCTGCTTCACCCACATGAAATGACTCAAAGCAAAATAAAGAAATGTCTCTTAAATGTGGGCAAGTGAACACTGGATTAATCAACATTTCTTCTCTTCCCCCTTGTTTTCCTTGTAGTGTTTGGTGTTTTGGCTAAATGCAATCAGCCAGCTTGGTTTTGAAGTACTTCTGAGTATTTTGGAAAAGAGCCTCTCTCTGTCCCTATAATTTATTGGCACTGCCAGTGCAGATTTCTCTTCCGTGGCTTTAATGTTTCTTTTGTGCATCTATTTTAGTCATATTAAATTTTTTATTTTTATTTTATTATTATATATTATTTATTTTTTAGTTCCTAACGTTGTAATCCCTAAAATTTAAGTCCTGGTTGATTTGGCAACATCCGTGAATACTGGTGGTAACAACTAGTGGAGATTTGGGCCTTCGTTGAGCATCTCTTTTTGTCAGAATTACGGCGGAAGAGCAGCTGGTGTATCTGTTTACAGTGCAGCCAAACAAACTCACGTTGTTTTAATAAAGAAAGCTGTTAATAATAATTGCAATCACGATCTGATTTCATGCTGTTCGGTGCGTGAGTAGTTTTCCACACAACATCAGGGCACAGTAAAAGGAGTTGGTTACTAATCCTTGCTGGGAAGTTGGAGATGTGCAGACTGTCACTTGCAACTCTTAATCTAATTGTGACTGCTCCTTCTCGTTGAACGCTTTTAACGTGAAGCAGCAGCAGGAAATGTTGAGTTTGCATTAGCAGTAACTTAATCCAGCTCTTGATACAGCTGTAAGGCAGTAAACAATAAACAGTGATCCTGATTTCAGTTAGATTAATTAAAAACAGTAAATCTGGATTACATGCAGGCCTCGTTTCTTGTGCATGTGAAGGTAATTTTAATCCAGCACAGGAATGGCAGACCCCACCCGCCACTAACAATGACAGCTACTATACAGAAAAGTAATTACTGAATGTAAATACATTAAATGACTAATGCTGAAAAAACGCCAACCATAAATAGTATAAAAACCGGGGTTTGATTTCATGAAAATCGTAAGGATTATAACTTAAACCCTTTATATGTCAACAGAGGGAGAATGCCACACGTTAACACTACTGATCACCAACTCTGCTTTGGTTTACCAGGTCCAGCTCAACAGGACTCTATCCAGTCAGTATGTGATCCGCACACAACCCTCCAACATCTGTCTGTCCACGCTGGAATGTGCTGCTGTCTCCCTGTCCATCCTGGAGCAGAATGACAACATCCAAGAGGTGACGTGGTGAAATAATTATGATTATTGTATGAGTGTGTCCATCTTCTGTGCTTTTTTTGTTACACAGAAGTGAATGTTAAACCTGCATTCACCGATTTTTTTGGCCACTAGGGGGCAGCAGAAACAAGCTGTAAACACAACACTGACATACGGTATTAAGAACTTTTAAGTTGATATAGCAAACATGTTAGCAAACACTTGACTATTTGCACATCCAGTAGATACGCAGCAACATGGCATGTTTTTGTCCACCTGATGAATATAAGTCCAATATTCACTCTCTTTTTAGCTCTGTGTTTTGTCTCTACCAACTCCTGAGGGAAATATCCAGCTCTTTAGCTAGTCCAACTAGTCTCTAACTGTGTCTGTCTGCTGTTTGGTGCTTAGCAGGTAGTGTACAGTGGGGTTGTCAGAGCTTTTCTTGCTGAAAAGAGCTGCCTGTGTCTGGCAACAAGGCTGATCAGAGCCATTAAACTGAACCAAAATAGTATAGTCGCAAGCCGTTAAAACAAAACAGTTAGCCGACAGACCGTGCTCCGTAGAGCTGAGAGGATCTGCAGAGTTGGGTGATAAATCTCTGTTGGTTCATAACTACAAATGACCCCTTTCACATACATGTAGTAATTTGATCCATTGTTAATTATAGCTTTAAGAAGAGTGTGAAATCACTAAAGCCTTATAACCAAAAATACATACAGTACATAGATGGTTTTTCCACTGGATCACACAGAGGTTGCAGTGGAAAATGTTATATCACTCGTCCCTTTTTTACCTGTTTGTCCAGGTTCTGCTGAGGCCCCTGAAAGCCCTGTGCTCCTTCCAGCTGCAGCACGGTGCTCAGATTCATCACAGCAAGGAGCATCTACTGAAGAATGGCATGTATGACAAACCGATGCCCAAGAACAAACGCAAAATAAAGAGGATGGAGAAACTCGTCACTGACCACAACATCTGCCCAAGATGAGGGAGTGACTGGAAACAGAGAAACAGAGCTCAACTCATCTCTGTATACATGACTGTGTACGCTGCACAGGACTGTATCATCAGGGCAGCTTGTGGCAGCATCAGGGTACAGATGTGGAAACCACTGGACTTATTGGGAGTTTTGTTTTTTTTGTTTTTTTTAGATAATTGCTGGTAAATGTAATTTATGTATTTGTCATTCATTTTAAATAAATTAATAAGAAGTTTAAGTGTTATGGTGTGACAGTAAATCAGGTTTCATTGTTTTAAAAACAGTTTAAATTGTTTCTCCCTGCACTTTATAAACACTGTGGTGCTTCTGTTGTGATTAACTGCTCATTGAAGGGCTGATGTTTTTCAGTAAGCTAGATCTTCATTCAGATATGTTACAAAATAAAAATACTCATGTGATATTCCATGAAACTACCAGACACACTCAATACAGCAGGAAAAATGTCACACTGCAATTGAGAATTGTATGGATAATACATCTTATTTTCATTTTAGGTCTCATATCTGCAAACGAGTTATAACTCAAGCTCATTAATTGTTCACAAGGCGTGTAAAGTGATTTTTATATGTAGACGTGATGGATTAATGGGGTCTCCCCGGCCGTTTAGTACTACTTTAAACTTGGTCATAGTTTAAGGATCAAATTACAGATTAATTAATAAGATGTAGACAGGTTACCTCCTATAAAGAATAATTAAACACTTGTTTCAGCCTCTCAGGCTACTATGCTGTTATGAAGAAACTCTGGTAAGATTTTTCTTCCATATAATATTTTCATAAATGTTGAAATTATAGGATGGATTGTTGTCAGTGTATAGAAAACGTGTGCTCCTGTATGTCTAGAAGTTGCCTTTGGCTGAACTACTGCGCATGCGAGTTTCGCCTCAGCCCCGGTCGCTCCGCCATCTTTGTCGATTACCCATTGTTCACTCTGGAGCTAACAGCGGTGGTAAATCAGATCATACTGCGCAATAAAATAACTTGACGGTGTCACAGGCAGCTGCCCGCGACAGTCGTGGATTTGCTCTCAGGGTTGCGACTTGTTCTCGGCCAGCAAGTTAAACAGAATGGACGATGACCTGCCCAAAACCCTGTAAGTGTGTGTCTGCGTTACCGTTAGCTAGCCACTCGTCTCTTAGCTAACATTCAGTGGAAGCGTATTATCCACGGCGCACTCCGGTCCCGAAACGTCCCTTTTTCTGGCATGGAGAGATTGGACCTATTTAGAAATACAATAAGTGTATGTGGTTTTGCGCAGGCTTTCGATAAACATAACCTAACACGACTTAATAGAAAACTAAACACATCGTAATGATAACGTAACGTAACCTCTGGTAAGTATCGGCACATTCGTGGTTGCTAGCTAGCTAATTCCAGAAAAATCTTAAAATAACGCGTCGGTTCACACTGCTTCGTCAAGGAAAACCCGGTGTAAAAGTTGAATTATCATGAGTATAAATACTGTTTTGGTGTGTTTAGTGTATGCCGAATGAAATAGTGACTTGCAGATGTTAGTCATATGTAACAGAGACTGCTCTACGCAGCCAGTAAGTCTGACGATGTGCCGGAGAACACTGAACTGCCTGCTTTTTCTATGGAGTCTGGCGTGCTATCGCCTCCAAAACGTTACCCGGGCGATAGAATAATTATTGCATAGGCCTATGAACACATTTGTATGGATAGATTTGTTCATAGTAACCTCGCTAAATGTTAACATAGGCCAATGCTTATGTTACTTTGGGTTATTTTTATTACTAGGGTAAGATTAACTTAATTCTATTTAAAGCCATCAGCGATGTAAGGACAAGGTCAGTAGCTGAGATTTCAATAATGTTAGTTGTCCCTAGCTGCACTCTATGTTTGGCTGAGGAGCTGATTATTAAATGCAGACTACAGAATCATTTACCTTGAACGGCCTTGAGATGTCATTATCTTGAAATATTCGCATTTACTTGAATCCTGTAGGTTGACTTCAAATCTGCATATTGCTGTGTGCTGGATAAGAAGTTAAGATCAGGTTATATATTATAGGGAGGCTGAATTGTCACAAAAGTTATTGCTTTTGTAGATGATTGTTACAACCCAAAAACACTTCAGGAAAGGGAAGCAACTTAACACCATTGTAATCAGGCAGCCATTAATTGTTTAGAGGCAAACTTAGGTAAATAGATTCAAACACAATTAGGAAAAATGAGGCGAGCTATTCTACTCTTACATTTCCAAACAAAACTTGAGGGAGGCAACCACCCCTATACCTAGTGATTTAGACAGATAGACTGTACAGGCATGTGTGTTAACAAAAACAATCTAAAAAAACGGAGCTGCCTATCGAGAGTTAACAAGTCGCAGACTTTGATGTTTATCTACCAGGCTGGATTTTCATACAGTCACCATAGTAAAAGCTGGAGGAAAAGCTTGCCCCTTCTTCATCACCCTCACAAGTTGTCAAATCTTGATCAGTACTGTCTGTGTCTTTTGTCCATTGTTTGTTTGTGTATCTAGGTATGTGGGGAATCTGTCCAGGGACGTGACAGAGGCCCTCATCTTGGAGTTGTTTGGCCAGATTGGACCCTGCAAGAGCTGTAAAATGATAGTAGATGTGAGTTCCTTTGTCATCGTCTTCACTCCATGTTGCTGTTTTTCCATCTTGCCTGAGAAAATACTTTGGTTACAACATGCCCCCTTTGGCAGTAATATCTTAGGATAACTGTCGTACAACAGTGTTTCTTTTGAGAATCAATTCACACAAAAACATGTTGCTTCCCGCCCTTGTGATTGGATTTAATCACTTGCTCAGCTCCTCTGATATTCACCCTGTTGATCCACAACTAATTTTCCAGTGTCCAGTAGTATTGCAGCCTCCCCTTTTTAATGCTAAATGATGATGACATTATATTTAATAAGACTTGCACAATGGGCACTGTGACGAAGTCCAACCAAAATTAAATTGCATTTTTGACCACTACAGCATACATATCTGCTCTGTAAGTCACTTGTTAATATTTTTTGGTTTAATGATGGCGCCCCCTAGTTTTACATTAATTCGACGTACGTAGATGGAGACCTTATTTCGATACAGCCTATTAAATCTTGCATAAAGCAGTAACGTCAGTGTTTTATCATAGGCAGAGTTGACAGTCACGGTGAGCCAGACAGTATAGCTAGTAAGCTGCTCAGCTGCAGCATATTAAACAGCATGTAAACATACCTGCAAAAGTCACTTCAGTCCGGTTAGATGCTGGTGTGCTCCTTAGTCTTCAGTACCACCAACAACACGTCTGCCCATGACATGTAGCTACAGCACAAGTTTGTTTACTTTGTCTCTCGCTCCCCTGCCTGGGCTCAGCCTGCCAGCTGCTGTCAATCAAACAAGACGAAACGAGTATTTCCGATATTTCCCCAAATACCCTTTTTTCTCCCTTTTTGTTAATAATTAAAAAAACTATTAACAATACATTTAAAAAACATGTTGACATTATTTTTAACTACGAAAAGGGATGACTAAATGTGATTTCAGTTGGACTTTAATATTTGTGTTTCCTGTCCACTCCAGACAGCAGGTCACGATCCGTACTGCTTTGTGGAGTTCTATGAGCATAGACATGCCACTGCCACAATTGCAGCCATGAATGGTCGGAAAATTCTGGGTAAGGTAAGCTATCATATCTCCTGGGTGAGTCAACTAAGGCAAGGCTGGGTGGGTGGGCAGGGTTGAAACGAAGCTGCTGGGAAAACTTTGTATCTTGTTGAACCTTATCTCACTGCCCTGTTCCTGCTCCACTTCTCTTAATTTGTTTTTATTCCTGTGTGCACATTATTCTTCTGTGCACAGTCTGAAATGACCGGGGGTGGGAACACCAGACACTGATCTCTGAAATCTTACTGCTGTGAAGTATCAGAATCCTAAAAACATAATGTCTAAAATACCCGACAATGTGAGCTTTTGCTTTTGTTTCTAATTGTTTCCTGGTTTCTTGCTTTCTTGTGGTATTAACACACATCAGTAGATAGTCCATCAAGTGAATGCCATGGATTCAAAACATTTAAAAGCCATGATGGTTATAAAGTAATCAGTCAATAAATTAAATATATTGACACTGTTTATGATTTAATCTAGACCCATGCTTATATTTTGCACAGGCACTGAAGCTATGAATATTTCAATAATATTTATTTTAGCAATATTACCATAAACACACAATATCTGATCTGTGCAACAAAAAGCTGAAGTTTTCTGTTTTTGTCGTCTGTTTTGTATTTTAGGGCCTTTTTTTAAATGGAAAAAAAAAAAATCAACTCAAGCCATCGTTCATTGTGCTGCGACTGCCGTTTGTTTTCATTATCGATTAATCTGTCGATTATTTTCTTAATTAATCGATTGTTTGGTCTATAAAATGTCAAATAGTGAAAAAGCTCAAGTTGACATATTCAGGTGTCGTGTTTTGTCCAACCAACACCAAATAATATTTAGTTTAATATTAAAATATATTTTATACAAAACCATCAAATATCCACATTGGAGAAGCTGGAACCAGTGACATTTTTGGCATTTTTACTTTAAAAAAATTACCCGAAGTAATGAATAGAGTAATAGTAATGAATTTTTAGAATTTAGACATTTGACCAATTAGGTTATGAAAGCATTTTTAAAAAAGCCTCAATTAATTGACTTTCCACTTTCAGTTGTCACCACACTAACATACATATAAATATAAATATATATATATATATATATATATATATATATATATATATATATATATATATAGTTCACATTGTTAGAACAAATACTGAACATTTTAGGCTTTAAAGGCAGGATTGTTGTATTAGATTACATTACAGGCATACCTAATGAGCTGAAAACTTGCATTGTGTATTCACTCAGGTGTAAACAAAGTGCTGTTTGACTTTTGTTATTGTCACTTCATGCGCCATGCTGTCTCTGTTTTTAATTAAGATTTTTCCTTAAGTGTGTGTGTGTAAATTGATTTTAACATGGCCCTGCTGTGTAATCATGCTACGTGTAACGTTCTTTGATCAACTTATTAATTGATGCTCTTCTGTGCCCCTACATCTTTACTGCTTATGTGTTCTTTTTGCAAAGTTATTTCCACATAGAATCCACATTAAGAGCAACTTCAAGAGAAATACATTCAGTTGAAAATATTTTATCCTCAACAGGTATTGAAGGACCATTTGAGGAGTATAACAAGTTCGTAAAAATCACTTGTTTGTAAGTCCCTTGTTATTTGGACCTTACTTCCTACAGTTTTGCTCCAAATTTTTACTAGACTGAGACTGAAATGTTCCTGATTATGAAGGTGAAATCTTAATATCCCTTTATATTCTCCACTGTATTTTACTGTTTTATTAATTAATGCAAAGGTATGTAAAATTAGATGATAACAATGGATAAATTATTTGTAGTGGTGGTTTAAGAAACCCAAGTGTGGCATACAGAGATCACCTTATTAAAAAAAGTTCTCAATCAACAAATATAACCTAAGTAAAACTGGTGTGTGTGACAAAAACCTCTAATCAAAGAAAAAGCACCTTCCTCTCTTCTGCAAGCAAACTTCACTTCTCACTTTTTTTTTTTCCCTATTCCTCGCTCTCGACGTCTGTCTCTCTTGCAGGAAGTCAAGGTCAACTGGGCCACGACACCAACCAGCCAAAAGAAAGACACAAGCAGTAAGTAGTAAGAAAAACAAATCTCAAGGTTACATGGGTCCTTCTTGGAAAAGTCTTTCTTAGAAAATACTGTCATCCTCTCCATACACAATACTCGGTATACAGGGGATTGAAGTTTCGTTCCTTCGGTGCTACAGTTACACAATAAGAAACAATAACAAAAACACTAGTTCAAGTAGTATTAAGTTTAGTAAAGTGCAGTGAATGAAAAGGGTCCTCACACATGAAAAGATGTGCCTCATTAAAAACTGTAAAATGTTCTAATGGATAAAAATGTACATAAAATATATTTGGTATAATATTAATATATAAAATAATAATACCTGCAACAATAAAATAGAAGACATCAAAAATGTAGTCTAGTAATTCTTCTATTAATTATAGTTCTTGGGAGTCAGACTTACCTGTCAGATAGGGAATGTTTATATCATACTATCTCTGTTTTTACTGTGTTAAATGATTTTTTTATTTTTATTTTTAGGTCACTTCCATGTCTTTGTTGGAGATCTAAGTCCTGAAATCACCACAGATGACATAAAAGCAGCTTTTGCTCCATTTGGGAAAATATCGTAAGTGTATATTCTCATGATCATTATTAATCTGTGTAATTCTGTATTTTTCTTAATGTCAACAGATGCCATGAAAAGATCCCAAAACAAGCAATGTGTTAGTCCGTCTCCCTATTTTTCTCTGACTGCACCCGCCTGTCTGTGGTTCTCAGGCTCATTGATTTCTACTGAAGACGTAAATGTTAAAAAACAGTTTACAAATAAATAGTTTAATATTTTTTTAAAGGCTCAGTAATTTCCTATAACAGCTGGACATTGTAGTTTTTAGCAAGCACTACTCAAATAACAGTAAATACTGCATTAATTGGGGACTTTTTTTCATGGCGGATTAATCCACATTTGGTGCTCTAGAGAGTATTTATTCTTTAAAAGTTTGATCCCTGCATTTAGATTCATTAAAACATACTCTAGTATAAGTTAACAAATACTAGTATGCAGTGTACAATATATACACCATAATCTCTTACCTTAGTCACCCAAAACCTCTCGCATATAAGACTTTAAATTCTCCCAGTTACAATAAACAACAAACAATAAATCAAATTAAACATCCTTATTGAGGTACTTCGTTGATTATATCATGAATTAGATGATAATAAAATGAATTCCTTGACTAAACTGTGTGTTTATATTTGCCCACAGGGATTGTCGAGTGGTGAAAGACATGGCCACAGGTAAATCTAAAGGCTATGGCTTTGTCTCCTTCTTCAACAAATGGGTAAGTGTGCCAGTAATGCCCAAGTGTTAGAGGACTGAGAAAACATTATTAGGTCCTGATTGTTGACTTATTGTTGGAAACAGGGTTTACATTAAGATGTTTCGTATTTGCTGTCGGTGACTCAGGAGTTTGCATGTTTCCTCTGTGTAATCAGGATGCAGAAAATGCCATACAGCAGATGGGAGGACAGTGGTTGGGGGGCAGGCAGATCCGGACCAACTGGGCCACAAGGAAGCCTGCTCCTAAAACTACTAATGAAAGTAAGTTCACAGCAATTTAATTAAAGACCGTTGTCTCTTCTAGTTATATCTTTGCATTTTTATGAAGGCAGTGTCGGTTCGTTGGTCCATCTCGTTGGTCCAGACTAAAATATCTCAACTACTGGATGGATTGCCATGAAAGTTTGTACAGACGTTCATTTTCTCTGCAGGATGAATTGTGCTAACTTTGTTGATCCTCTGACTTTCCATCTAGCGCCACCATCAGGTCAAAAATTTAATCTGTCGAATACTTCGGTTTATGACCAAATACCTGCTAAACGAGTAACATTCCCATCACCCTCAGCTGCACTTTTTGTTCAAAACAAATTCAATAAAAACTGTTCTAACTTTTTCTTTTAGCAACCAATAGCAAGCAGCTATCTTTTGATGAGGTGGTGAACCAGTCCAGCCCCAGCAACTGCACCGTCTACTGCGGGGGAGTCACAACAGGTCTTACAGGCAAGTCAAAGTTTGTCTTTAAAATTAAGGTGCAGGTTTAGAAGCACTACTTGCAGATGGAATATATATAATGAACTTTTATTTTTTTTGTTTGTAGAGCAAACTATGAGACAGACCTTCTCACCTTTCGGCCAAATAATGGAAATACGTGTTTTCCCAGACAAAGGCTACTCATTTGTGAGGTAAGCGGACTTCCTGATTGAGCTGCCAGCCGTTTATTTGACGCAATAAAGGCTTAACTGTCACTCATGAGCAGGGTGGCTTGATATTAAACGGCTCTTTTCTGTGTGCAGGTTCAACTCCCATGAAGCAGCAGCTCATGCCATTGTTTCTGTCAATGGCACATCCATAGAGGGCTATGTTGTTAAGTGTTACTGGGGCAAAGAAACAACAGACATGGTTAGCCCCATTCAGCAGGTACAGATGCCACAGGTATGCACCAGGATTATTCGTTTCCTATCATCACCCTGGACTACTTGCATTAAATTAAATCCCTGGTGGTGGACTGCTACAGTGCTTGTTCATTTGACTGTATTATGTTGGTGTAATGTGAAACTCTGCCTCCTAAAATATTCTTCCGCACGTCAGCAGAACACGGTGAGCTTCGCAGCGCAGCCCTACAGTCAGTGGGGTCAGTGGTACAGCAACACGCAGCAGATTGGTCAGTATGTGCCCAATGGATGGCAGGTGCCGAGCTATGGAGTCTACGGACAGACCTGGGATCAGCAGGGCTACAAGTGAGTACCAGAGACTGCGACCCAGAGTGAACGTGACAAAATGTTTTTCTGTTCCCTTATCGGACATGCAAAATACTTCTCCTGCATATCTTGTTTTCATGCACCTCTCTTGTTCCTTTCCCCTCCCTGAACCTGTTTATCTCGTGCTCTGCCGGTTGCTATCGCCACGGCAACACGTGATCGTATCGTGCTTTAATTATATTCCCTGTAGTAACCGTGTTTACATGGTTTCACTCACTTTGGGATACGAGCAACAGTGGCATGCTTTGCCTTTTTTTTCATTGCACGAAACATGTTTTTGGCCATAACTCATGAATTGATGCGGTAATTGTGACAAAATTTCACACAGATGTTTAATCGGATACAACGATGAAGTGATGACATATTTTACCCAAAAGGTCAAAGGTCAACTGCACTGTGACATCATAATGCCTGGGGAAAAACACTTTTTTGGCCATTATTAAACACCATAACTCAGGAACAGAAGGGGAGATTGTGACCATATTTCACAGCTGGTCGGACACTGAATAGGGGACACTTTTGACTTAAAGGTCAAAGGTCATTGGGACCTCAAAATAGGGTTTTAGCCATAGTTTAAGAATGAATTGGAAGATTCCAGATTTCACACACGTTGACTGGTACGACAAAATGTGTAAACAATAACTAGTACAGTAGGGGCTTTCCTCCATCTCGTCCATTCTGCCTTTCACTTCCTGCCTCATTCTGAATTTCGTGCGTCATCCAAATCGCATGACTGCAAACAGCCTATTGGAGCGCGTCTAGCTAATCGTGATCCTGTGAGTTTCACCCACAGCTCATCTAAAAATGCCAGAAGAAAACAAAAAGCACCACATTTTGTGTAGCTATACTCTATAAGAATCCATCTTTACAAAGTAATCAAGTACATGTGTGCCTGTTCAGCCAATACATCTATGATAATTAATCAGTTCAACAATGTATATTCACTGGAATCATACATATGTATCATCATCAACCAGGGCGGTAGTTCTAGTTGATATCTGATAGCTTTCAAATCTTCAAGTGTAAGTGGGGTCTCTGCTTCGTCTCTTCATCTGACTCCATTCGTCTAACTGTTGTTTCTGTCTGCTGTTACAGTCATTTACATGCTGGTGCCGGATGGACTGGTGTGGGCGCTGTGAGCAACGGGGGCATGGTGGAGCCCGGTCAGGGAGTCAACGGGACGGTGCTAACCAACCAGGCTGGCATGAGCACTGCTGGCTACCACACCCACTGATTACCGATCACAGTAGCCCTCTCTAAGCCTCTGAGGCCACAAGGATGATACTCTGCTGGGGGAAGGAGTGCATTAGATGTGCTCCCTTTGTTACCACACCAAGTTATTCTGTTAGTGAGGCTGGTACGCCATTTTATCAACCTTACCAGCCCGTAACCTCACCCACTGCCCAAATCTGCAAGTGTAAAGAAAAACAACCCCACTCCAGAACACTTTAACACTTTTAAAAACAGCTACTGCTAATGCACCTTGCATTCCTGGGCCCATTTTATTGTTTGGCGTATTTTTGTAATGCCTGCAGATAACTGGCCAAATGTAAATTATACGACCGTGTCAAGATATTTCTAGCACAGCCACATTTTAGTTTAAAAGGAGAGAAATGTTCAGCTAGTTAAATCTGTAGTTAAAACACCAGGTTTTGTTTGTTTTCAGCCCCTCAGAGCCAAAGAGCAAGGGCAGAATTTTATACCAGTGTTTATCAATCATACAGGGTGAAGAGGCTACCAACTTTGCCACAGAAAGCACTCGATAGTCCATAGTAATGCAATGTATTGAGTAAGTATTTTTTTCTCAATTGGAACCTCTTGCTCTCACTGTTCTGGTCTGTCCACCCGTTACTGAAGTGAAATACAAGTCCAAGCAAGTTCTCAGGGTGTTTGTCAAGTCATTCTGTGAAACGTAGGGAATCACTGAGTTAGAAGTAGGCAGGTTGAGGGAAAGTGGACACAACAAAGCAAGTAAAATTTCAGCGCTCCTTCACTTCACTTCACGTCTCCCGGAACGGACTGAACAGACCGAGAATCCAGTCTGTGGATAAAAAATGTGTGTGCGTGTGTGTGCTCGCGTGTGTGCATGAACTGATGCTTTTACACACAAGACGACGTCCAGTTCATCTTCCCCTGAAACAGAAAGGACTGCGCCATTTTTTTTTTCTTTTTTGCTGTCAATGTTCTTTATTGTTTTGTTTTGAGCAACTTTAAAATGCCGACATTGTATAAAGAGCTTTCTGCCTTTTTTCTTTTTTTTTTTTTTTTTGTTGTGCTTCATTTCAGGACTGCATTATAAAGAAATGTTGCAGTGACACCATCGAATCATGTGACACGTGAGACCTTTTTGTGTTTGTTTATAAGACATTAAGTGGCTGTCAACTTTATTTTTTAAATTAGATTTTCAATATCTCAAATAAACCAATTGCAGGGATTACTGCCACTCTTATCTTACTTATAGGCAGACAAATATTGCACAAATACTTAAGGTTATCTTTTCACAAAATTTGAAATACTAGGGTTTTTTTTAAATGTTTTTTGCATTCCACTTTCTTTTGTAATTTCCTTTTGGAAGTCTGTTTTATGTAACAGTCTGTTCAATTGTACTGAATCTGTATAAAGACAACATGTTAATTAAGGAAGCCTGCTAGCTTCTGGTTGGAGTAATGGCTTCCAGAAACAGCTGTTTGACAGTAGCATCCCTGTCCAGTGCTGGTCCGTGTACAGTAGAGGCAGTGCAACATTTGATTCTTCCAGAGGCTTGGAGGACAAGCAGCATTGCTATGCAATGCAAAAGCCTTTCGATTGACAAGTAATACATAATTTAAGTTATTCTGTTGTAAACCTAAATAACGATTGTTTTTATAGATTAAGAAACAACCTCATAAGGATCAGATTTTTGCACTGTGGCCACCACCGTTTTTAATATAGTTGGAAAAATCCATTGTGTTGCCTTATTATCAGTGAGTTACTTTTTAATTTAACCAAAAAAAATCATCCAAGAGTAGGCAGTGCCTAAGAATGTTTTCAACCTATGTTTTGGCAAGAGAAGTTCTGTTGATGCTTCAGTAACATGGTTTGAGTTTTTGCTTTGTCCCATTAAAATGCTGATGCTTAAAACAGCTTTTACACTGTTTGAATCGTATCTTTTAAACCAGGTGGAACGTGTAGCGCCGAGAACGGAGGGTTTGACTGAACATCACTTATTGTGGTTCATTTTTATTTCCAGCACACTCCTGTAGAGGCAGAAGTGTCTAAAGCATGTAATGTTTCACTTTCCTAAAGTCTCTCAAGAGTCGCCTTAGAAACATCTCATTTCCAGTATTGAGTAAAGGGCTACAACTAATGATTATTTTCACTATCGATTATTCTGCTGATTATTTTATGGATTGGTCTATGAAATGTAAAAAAAAAAAAAAAAGCTCATCACAATTTCTTGAAGACCAAGGTGACTTCTTTTTGTTTTGTCCGATCAAAAGCCCAAAACCAGTCCAGTCAAACTAATCATGTATGACAAAGAAAAGCAGTAAATCTTTACATTTGAGAAGCTGGAACCAGAGAGTGCTTAGTTATTTTGCTTGAAAAATGACTATATATATGACATTACAAAAATATTTGACTAGTTTTCTGCCAATCAATTAATCAACTAATGGTTCCAGCTCTAAAGTAGTACAGTGCACTATTCTTTGCCTAGGCAGTGGATGGACATTCAGTATTTTAGTGTGGAGTGGGTTTTGAAACAGCACTTAGACCTTCATGTTGGGAAAATAAAACTAATTTCGTGGACAAAGTTTGGCAAATACATGTAGTGGATTAGAAGTATAAAGTAGCATAAAATGAAAATACTCAAGTAAAGTACCAAAGAATTGTACTGAAGTAAAGTACTTGAATAAATGTTCTTAGTTATATTCCACCAATGGCGGACGCCTACAGCCCTGATTAAATGTAATCCAATTCAAAAGACCTGATAATACTTCAAATACAGTGGATGTTGACACATTATAATAATGTTTTCTTAGTTTCTTGCTTTTAAAAACTTTATTTATATAGAACCTTTCATACAAACATGTAACAAAGTGCTTCACATAGCAAGATTAAAACACAGCCAAAAAAATAGAAACACAAATGAACAATCACACCAATTTTAGCAAGACTGAAAATTACAACTATAAAACATTAAAAGGTTGAAAATAAATAAAATAAAATAAACACCAGGGATTATAATAATATAACAAATGGTGATTAAAACTTAAAAACTAAGGCTATAACATTACTCCAAATTAAAACCCAGATTAAAAAGGCCAAAATCAACCAGAAAACGTCTGAAAACTTAATCTAAACTCAAGAATTCGCCCGCCAGTCTACGTGAACTACACTTCCCATGATTCAGCGCGCCCAGAAAGGCCGCCCGCCCTCCCCCTTTTATTTTTAACCCACGTGATCGGCTCCGACCAATGGGGAGTGTCGTTACAGGCGCAATGCGGTTGTCGGGATGTAAGGAGGAATGGCGACGGTCGAGGCGGTTTCGGAGGCCAGAGCAGAGCTGAACGTGACCAAACAGAAGCGGATCTCAGGTAGTTTAAACATTTGCTTTAAGAAACACAAGTAGTTAGATCATGTGTGACCCAGGTGGTGTCGTTTACAGCGAGGTGGTGCCGCATTTAAACACATAACATCATACATTTGAAGCAGGGTGCAGTTACAAAGCATTTTAACTGTGCTGTCATATTGTTAGAAAAACTTAAGGAGGCAATAAATAAAGTTTAATATTGTAATTTTAATTTTTGTAAGAAAAAAATATTTTTGTTAATGATATGTAGTCACATTTCATTGTTTTGCATGTCTTGTATTATGTGCCTCTGTGTTGCATGTTTTTAAATAGCACCTGAAAATGTAGTACAATGGTAGTACAATGTATGTTTTTTTACTAACATTAATATATTTTTTATGATTGTTCTGCATGCTTATTAATGATTTTAGTAACTTTGTAAATTTAATCTTATATTCTGTTTTTAAAGTGACTTTGTAACATCTGTTCAGATGAAAAACAGCCTCTTGGCTAACTCTGACGGGGCTCATCAATATTGATGCATGTGTGTCTCTTGATATAAACTAACATTGTAAGAGATTGGTAGAGGGCTATCTTCGCAGGAGATGGACGTTTCAAATGCAGTTTGAATGGTAAAAATCCATCCAGCCACTGTGAAAATCAATGTCAATCAATGTCTAAAATCAAGAAAACTGTCTTGCCTGCAAATTTGAGGGTGTAGATTTCAAGGTGTATAACATCAGTAGGCTATAAGCTGTAGGTGGGTGATTTCAGCATATTGACCCAGGGAAACATACATTGCTAAGAACATAAAACCCCTTGAAAGGTCTCCTTAATGTGTCACATTAAGAGGATATTGAGCTGGGGAACATAGGACCCTGGGAGCATAGATCCCCTCTCACAATGTTTATTAATGTGCACTGTCCCAATGAATTTAAAAAAAACATCAGTTACAGATGTTTATGTTTCTTTTCCCCTCTTTGTCAAGGTTTGAATCCCCTCACCTCCAGCTAAACTCTTAGTGATACAGAGTCCCAAAATGGAAACTGAAGTGACGGTGTCCTCACCATCGAGCATGGTCTCGTCCTCCGCCACGCAGACTTCGACCACCCAGGCCAACCTGGCAGCAAAGCAGAGAGACAGCAGAAAGGCCACACCCACAACCCCGGCCTTCCTCTCCAACCTGGGCAGGGCCACCTTGCGGGGCATTCGCAAGTGTCCGCAGTGTGGGGTTTACAACGGGACCCGCGGGCTCAGCTGCAAGAACAAGGCCTGTGGGATTTCCCTCAGAAATGCTTCGGCGGCGGGCAGGAACAGCAAGAAGTGTGCAGTGGAGGTGGTGAAAGTGATAATAGACAGTGAGGAGAGAGGAGGGAAAGAGCGGGAGGGCGGAGGAGGAGGAGTCCTGGTAGGTGGCTCAGGTGGAGGAGTGCAGGTGTTTTCAGTGTGTCATAGAGGAAGAGGAGCCACAGCTACGCAGCTGGGCTTCGTTGAACTCGTTCCCACTGATACTGCTATAGCGACAGGCGACGGAGCCACCCTGCTAACCCGCATCAACCTGGGCCGCTGCTTTTTGCCTTCCTGCAGGCAGGGTCAAAGGTCAAATCAGGGCGAGTCAGAATCAGCGGTTGCCAGTTCCAAACAGTCGTCCGACAGCCTCTGCATCCACATCAAGCAAGCCATAGAGTGTCAGAGCCGTGCGACGCCGCTGACCTTAAAGAGCTCCGTCTTGGAGGGTTTGCAGGCCTCCATTCAAGCCAGGGAGGAGCTGTGGAGGCTGGCCACAGAGTCTCCGGGGCCCCTGGCGCAGCGCGTTGCAAAAGACACCCTCGTGGTGAAGTGCCACACAGATTCCCAGCATCCTCTGGGCCTGCTGCATCTCACTGTAGGTGCGGGCGGACTGTCCGAGGTTGTAAAGAGTGAGAGAAGGGGCAGAGAGCAGCAGCATGCCGTTTTCCACTGTGCCTGTCAGGTCAGCAGCAGAAGAAGTAAACCTGGTGTGGATGGAGCAGGTGGATCCTTCAACTCGCATCCTCCTCCCAGCTCGGTCGCATCACAGCCCTGCCTTCACTTCTACGCCTGTGTGTGGGCCTTTGCAAGCGATGAGAAACTGGCTTCAGAGTTTGCCGCTTTCATCAACTACACCCCCAGTGGTACAGCACCTGAGCCTTTCTGTCACTTTCAACCTATGTTAAAGGAGCAGTTTGACATTGTGGAAAATACGCTTATTCGCTTTTTTGCAGAGAGTTAGATGAGAGTCTCCACTGGTTGTCTGACAACCTCACGGTGATGACAGGACTCCTGCAACTTGTCCTTCTGCACTTCAATTTCTGCAATATATTTTTATTGAAAGAATGTTTTCTTACACTTTTCTCTCTGATTGTTTTCCCATCTAAAGAGGCCACTTTCAGACAAAACATAAAGCTGGCATGTACTCTCAGTTACCAGTTTATTAGGTACACCTATACCTAAAGCTAATGCAGTCTAATACAACCATCCTGCAGTAAATCATCCCTTCATGGAGGTTATAATGTTCAGTTTTTGTTTAAATTGCTTTAGAGAGGTGTTTCTTACCCTCATTGATATAAATGGGTTTATAATATAGCATAAATGTAATTATAATAAATGGGTAAACTTTAATAAAGTCTTTAAAACAGTTTCTTCATTATAACCTTCATGCAGGGAAGATTTATTGCAGGATTGTTGTATTAGACTGTATTAGTTTTAGCTCTAGGTGTACCTAATAAACTTACAACTGAATGTATTTATACCCAATTCACCCTCATAGAGTCCCAGTCATGATCTTAACATGAAGGTCCCAAATATGTATTAACTAACATAACAAGCAAAACAGTGATCAGTGACCTCCTATCCTGAGATAACCCACAGACAAAACTTCAAGCTAGCGCTGAAACAATTAGTAGATTCATTGATTAGCTGTTCGACAAAAAATCAATCATGTACTTTTCTGTTAATCATTTGTTTGTTCTTGGGCTGATTTTGCCTTTGGACACAGCCAGGCTAATTGTTTCCCCCTGTTTCCAGTCTTTATGCTAAACTGCTAAGCTAAGCTAATTGTCTCGTTGCTGTACTCTCAACAAGAAAGCAAATAAGCATATTTCCCAAAACGTTTTTTTTTAATGTATTATTTGGTTCAATACAACCCATTGATTAACGTCTTTCTGCATGTTTTTCCTTCCAGGTGTGCAGCAAAGCGCTGCCAGTCGAGTAATTAGTCCCAGTGAGAAGCCTCTGCAACAGGCCGAACCAGTCAACTCTCATCATAAAACAAAGAAACTCCGCCTGGATGAATCTCTCTCTGGTGCTTTCATCATAACACTGACAGATTTATTACAAGCATTTATATCACTCATTAATGCAGGATGATTCTCCCAAAAGCATGTTTGTCTGAATCTTCCATTGTCCTCCCTTCTCTTTCTATCTTTATCTTTCCCCAACCTGTCGTTCCTTAATTTCCTGCCTCTGTGTAGCCCCCCCAGTGACCTCTCCCTCTGGGGTGGGGAGAGAGGGAGTATCAGCCTCCGGCCTGAGGAAAGCTGGTCAGAGGAAAGCCCCTGTTGCTGGTGGGCTGAAGGCTCCAGGTGCTGCCTGCCTGCCTGCCTCCCCTCCCTGCCTTTTTATCTTTCTGCTGCCTAAATCTGTCTGTTAAAGAGCCTTACATCGTCTTAGACATCTGTCTCTATCTTTATCATCCCTCCGTCTAATCCTGCAGCACTAATCCTGATCCACTATTGAAAAGAACAGGGCCGCACTGTAGCGGAGCATATTTTAACATTTAATTTGTGACCGACAAAACATTTCCAGGCTTTTTTAATTAAATTTGACAGGCAAAAGCTTACAGACGTAAAGACTAAATGTCTGGTTGGTGGGTGGTCCACTCAGAAACAGAGCAGATAATGAATGAATGAGTGTTTGTTGCCTTGATCTTCTAATCTGTGTGTGCATGTCTCAGGGAGTACCCAGGTTGTGGATGAGCGTACAGTAACGATGGGCTTCCACCAGTGGCTGGCCAGTGTCACAGAGAGGATCCACCAGACAATGCACTACCAGTTTGATGGTAAAGCTGAAGCTTGTTTAGTACACTGCTTTATTTACCATTAATAAAGCCATTAGTTACACCGTATAAACCTGTTTGTTCTTACAGAGCAGGAGGTTCAGTAAAGGAAGGCACTCAGATGTGTTAATGTCTGCAGGATGACTGGCTTTGGTTGTTGCACACAGTAAAAGAAAAAAGTTGTTTTTCCATCAGGGAAACCACAACCTCTGGTGTACCACATTCCCCAGGAGTTCTTCAACGCTCTGCAGCATCGTCTGTCGCTGGGCTCCAAGAAGAAGAGACTGCCTAACTTCACAACAGGTGGAAAATACAAAATTATGTTGAACAAAATTTTAAAGTACATTTTCTGAAGTACAGTTTTGTGGTACTTGTACGTTAAAAAACAAATGATAATCTACAGTGCAGCGTTAAAGATTAAATCAGCGGCTCCCAACCTTTTTTGGCTTGTGACCCCTTACAAGAAAGCAGTGTCTAATTGGTATTGGCTAACTGTATATAAAGTAGTTAAAACTAGCTAACTGTATATAAAGCAGTTAAAACTAGCTAACTGTATATAAAGTAGTTAATACTAGCTAACTGTATATAAAGTAGTTAAAACTGGCTAACTGTATATAAAGTAGCTAAAACTAGCTAACTGTATATAAAACAGTTAAAACTAGCTAACTGTATATAAAGCAGTAAAATTAGCTAACTGTATATAAAGTAGCTAAAACTAGCTAACTGTATATAAAACAGTTAAAACTGGCTAACTGTATATAAAGTAGTTAAAACTGGCTAACTGTATATAAAGTAGTTAAAACTAGCTAACTGTATATAAAGCAGTAAAATTAGCTAACTGTATATAAAACAGTTAAAACTAGCTAACAGTATATAAAACAGTTAAAACTAGCTAACAGTATATAAAACAGTTAAAACTAGCTAACAGTATACTGCTGTTTCTAAAGTCAAGAATGAATCTCAACAAAAAATGATTTAGTTTTAATCAGTTGTTGATTTATATTTAAAACTACTTGAGCTTATTAAATTTGCATTTACATAATTATTAAATGTGTGTAAATTAATAATTCCATTTCATCATTTTGTCCTGAATAAATTAGTGATCTTTTAATGGATTCCCATTCACATTAGGATTTTTAAAAGGTTTTTGAATTATTAAAAGGCTTTTTACTTTTATTTATTCCATTTACTAATGTGTCCTACAATAATATCTCAAATCACTTCTCACTCTTCATTTGTCTCCTGCAGTAAGGTTTGGTGATCTCTGCATGATTGATAACTTGCAACATTGAAAATGAAGACTTGTCTTTTTTTGATTGACAAAATAATGTCACCACAAGGTCTATTTAGCAGCTGCTCCAGAGCTTTTTGATCATATCACATGATCTTCATCTGCAAATGAAGTTTGCCAACTCATCGTGACAAACGTCCATTTTTTCCTTTAAGGTCGTCTTCTCCATGTTGGCTTTAAAATTGAGATTGAACGTTAATTTTTAGACCTTTGAAACAGCTGCTGACAAAATAATCTCACCACAATGTCAATTGCAGTCTGGAGCTTTCAATCGTATCAGACGGTCTTCCTCAGCATCTGCCTCCAAGGTCAAGAGTGAACTTTCAATCTCAGTTCATGAAAGGTTTTATAAATGTATCAGCTAGCTCTCCAGTCTCCGTAAATACTGTATGTGAACAGAAGAGACGAATTAACAAAAGCTTCCATATGTTTTAAAGCAAGAAATGAAATTTAATAATTTACCAGAACTTACAGAACAAATTGTGATAAAAACAAACCGACACATTTTCTTTTGCTGCCTTTTTTTGGGGGGGGAGAGAAATTGCTGAGAATTTTCACAACATCTGGATGGAAACCTTTTGTCTCACCTCCACCTTAACCCCTCCATCACACTCACTCCGACACTTTCTCCCTGCCTCACACACACACACACACACACACACACACACACACACAGAGGCAGGCCATCAGTCTGTCTCCCTCCTTGTGTGGCTCTGACAGGTGTAAGCCAGCTGGGGAGCAGACTGCAGATAAGAGCTACAGATAAAACACACACATATTAACACACACACACACACACACACACTTAAACACACACACTCTCTCTGTAATGGAGCACCACAGCAGCGTTTCCAGAGAAATAAAGAGAACAGAGTCTGAACAGAAAGCAGCAGCTGTCAGAGCTGCACGTAAATATGCTCCTTTCTATTCAAGATCACGGGTTTCTTCTGTTTTCGTCTTTTCTTGCATGTAATTAAAAGATTTTAGCAACGCTTGTCCACCACTGAAATGTCTCAACAGCTATTAGATTGTCATGACATTTTGCACAGACATTCAGGGTCCCCAGAGGATGAATCCTAATCACTTTGGTGATCCCCTGACTTCACCTCTAGCGCCACCATGAGCTTGACAAATTTGGTTTTTAGTGAAATGTTTCAATAACTTTTGGATGAACTGCCATTTAATTTAGTACAAACATTCATGTTCCCCTATAATCACTCTGGCAGACCTTTAATTTTTAATCTAGCGCCATCATCAGGTCAAAATTTTAATATGTCAAACACTTTAGTTTATGATAAATTACCTGCAAAACTAATGACATTCCCATCAGCCTCGGCTGTGCTTTGTGTTTAGTGCTAATTAGCAATTGTTAGCATGCTAACACACTAATCTAAGATGGTGAACATGGTGAATATTATACCTGGTGAACAGTAGCATGTTAGCATGACCAGTAGCTGCGGTTACACGGACAGTTTTTCTTCAACCCGATTGAGATCACTCTGATTGATCCTCACGTCACAGATGCTCTGCGGTGGGTCAGTGTGTGTTTCCTCATCAGATCTGTTGTTGGTGCTTTTGCTTCTTTCTGCTGCTGTTGTGTTTTTTCTTCACGTCAGACGACTTGTTTTCAGACATGAAAGCGACACTATGAGATTCAATTTGTCTGGTTTAATCAGACATCCACTGCTCTCTAATGCTGTTATCCCAGGACAGGGAGTAATGGTACACCCTGTGTGTGTGTGTGTGTGTGTGTGTGTGTGTTGTGTTTGTGTGGATAAATGAATGTGTTTTTGTTTACCTGCAATGTGTGGACATACATATAAAAGATAAACAGCTGAATTTATAGATTTTAAAGCTTCTATTTTTGTATTTTATTGTGACTGATGAAATGATACCGTTAACAATAAAACAAGCATTCACTCTATCTCACACAAGTAGTGTTAGTGCTAAATGTTTCTCAGCATTAAGACTACATTTCCCATCAGCCCCATCGCTTCCAGGCCATCTATCCATCCATGCTTTTATTTATCCATCCATCCATCCATCTCCAATACATCCATCATCAATCAGTCCACCAATATATTAATGCATCCATCCATTAATCAATCCATCCATTCATCTGTCCACCCACCGTTCCATCCAACCAACCATCCATCATCCATCCATTTTCTCTCAATTCCCTCATCCAGCATCCATTGTAATATTCATTCTTCATATTCAATATTCATTTTTCACAAATTCCACAAATCTATCCATCCATACAACCACACACTCATCCATTTTTCTATCTATCCAACAAACCATCCATCCCTTAATCCACTCATCCAACCAACCAACCATCATCCATCCATTCCTCTATCTGTCCATCTTTCTGTCCATTCACCCATATCAACATCCATCCATCTATTCTAATATTCATCATCCATCCATTCATTTTTGTTTATCCATCTATCCATCCATCATCTAAATACATACATCCATCCATGCTTATAATCATCCGTCCGTCCATCCATCCATTCATGTATCAGGGACAGATTCCTTCTCCACATCCACCAGCAGCACCACCCAATATGTGAAAACACCTAAAGAAAGAGGCAAATGATTCAAGTTGAAATCTGTCCGATCAGACATGCAGAAAATAATCAATCTTCTGGCCAATGTAAACTTTTTTGGGACTATTGACTATTGTGACAGCCTCATTAAGACACATTTAAAACTGAGTTTCTAATTCAGAAAAGATACTGTTGCCCGACTTTACATATATATTTAAACTCTTCTCCTCTAAATGTCTGTTTTTGTTTGGAGAAGATAAATTCCTGACGAGTAGGTGGTGAGTTACATCACGCCAGATTTTCCAGTTATCTCTCACATCAACTTGCATCTCTTCACCTCCTCCTCCTCCTCCTCCTCCGCTCCCTGCACTCCGTCATGGCCGCCCTCTCTCAGCTGCTGCCGCCCTGCACGCGCCTCCTCTTATCTCCAACACACTCAAACAAAGAGACAAAAAAAGAAAGAAAAAGGCAGGAGCAGACAGAGTAAACACGGCCTCTCTGCCTCGCTGCGTAGGCCGAGGTAAGTCAAACAAACCTCGGGGACATTTTCCAGGTCGGCAGGTGTTGGTGTCAGAGGCAGGCGAGCGTGGCGTCGAGAGGCGGACACAAACACAGGAACGCTGTGTTTTAAGTGCAGATGAAGCTGTTGCTACTTGTTGTTCACTCGACATGTGGGTGCTAAAGTTAAAGTGATAAATCCTCATCCAACAGGCCTCCTGTCAATCACAACAGGGCGGGTCGTCTCTTTTTCCTCTCATTTTGCTTCTTGGGTGCTTTCCACTCTGCTCATCATGCTTCCTCCCGTCCGCTCTCCTGCATCCTCCAGCCCGTGACCCGGAGATCAATCAAGGTCTCGGAGGCCGGGCCAGTTGCTGGGATAGGCGATAGGTAAACATGATGGCACATGCTTGACTGATGGTACGTGCCTTCAGTGTTGTCAATAAATTACGTTTCCATCTGCTCCGAACACCTAGCAAACAATGTTGTTGTCTTGTTGGCCCTTCAGCTGAGTTTTGTTGCTGAATGTAGAGCAGAATTAGATGCACATCAAAATAAAAAGGGCTGATGTTCTTTTTCAGTTAAATCCCTGCAGCCATGAGCAGCAGAAATATCTGCTTTTTTGATGCACAGCACGTCATTTTACGCACAGATGGTACCTGCATTAATCTTTTTAAATCTTCTGACACGGTAACTGGCGTTCTGTGCTTTTCTATGAGCCGTTACACACACACTCAGGTTTATAGTGAGATCATTTACGTAGCGGACGACTTTTTTTGACTTTAAGCAAATCTACAAACTCCTGTTTCCTCTGAATAATCAACATGAATTCTGTCTGTCAGCAGGATTATTGAGTTCTCTGTTTATCTAAGTGGCTGTAATATTTTTCTTATAGTATTTACAGAAGACGCATCATTGTAAAAATAATAATCAATATTGTCTGCTTATTCTTTCTTGATTTCCTTTCCACAGTGCATCCTGCTCATTCAGGAAGAATATCGACCAAACATTTGTCCTCCATTTCAATGACACAATCCTTTTATAAGTCGAGAGTGTTGAGAGTATCAACATCCTCCGTGGCCTTTAAAATAACGTGAAAATACAAAGTGCAGATAGATAAATTCTAAATTCCTAAATCCTAAATTCCAGACTAAGTGAATGGTGCTACAGTACGTACTGCAGACATATGCAGAAATATACTCTTGTAATGGAAAGTGGCTCAAACACAGTTACCAGTCTGATTTAAAGCACCTGAAGCACGTTTTCCCACCTTATAGCACCTGCTGTCTAAACCGAAGCTTGCAAACATTTATCAATAATCATAAAACATGAAATGTGTCACGTACATGCACCTGTGAGATCATTTCCAAGGTCAGGGTCTGCAGATGACTGCTGCTGATCCGCTTTGCAGACCAGGATACAGCTGGCTGTGATACCCATCTCCCCTCTGATTAGCAGGGCTCAAGTAAAACCTTAATCGCCTTGTTGACGTGGAAGCCTCTCAAAGTGGGAAAGCTAATTAGCTCCCCAGCAGCACAGAGACAGAGAGGAACATCACTGGTAGAGTTGCTGAAATAAATTCCATTTAGTTTGTAGTGAAGAAACGAAGCAAACGCATAAAAAAATTCTGCAAGAATTACAAGACAAACAGCTTGATTCTGCACTAAATGTTATTTTAGCAACACGTTTCCTTCTTCAGACGCACAAAACACGTAGAAAGTTTGATTTGTTCTAATGTCTTCCTTTTGTGCATTATTGCAACATTATCTAAAATACTTTTATTTAGACTCCTACAATTCGTTTGCCTACTTATACTGAAAAAACAAGACTGGAGGCATTTGTCTTCTTGCTTGTATTCAGCTACACACATACATACATATACATACATATACAGTGTATATATATATTAATATATCACACACAAACTAACCCTTTCCTAAATCTAAATTTAAAACTGGGCTACTTTTCTAACGTTTGGGTGGTTTCTAGGCTGTGATTGGGCTACTTTTAGTCAGTCAAAAATGTCATTAATTAAATTAACTAACTTGATTTACTCTGATTTAAATCACAAAATATCTGACAAGAATCTGATCGAGTTCACCCCCAACTTATGTTTGGTCTGTTGGACACAGTTCAGACAGTATTTAAACAGTATTTAATACAGCAGTACACTGAGTACACCACAGGCTGAAATCTGACCTCCCTCAGCTCCTCATTGAATTGTCTGAAGCATTTTTGTGGTCATCTTCTGCTCAAACGTGGGGCAAACACAAATCCTGCACACAAGCTTGTGGTGGAAATTGGGGAACAGATTTTTGCATCTGCTGTGGCTGAAAGCACACGTCTGTTCTGTAATTCCTAAAATCCTGCAAAACATCAGCGTGTTCTGTAAGCTTTTGTTCAGAGGGTTGAGGTAATGGGTGGGTCGGGGGGGTGGTATCTGTGTGTGTGTGTGTGGGGGGGGGGGACAGCTGATTTGAGGGCCCTGGCAAACACAAAGGGGCCAGGACCTCCTCCACACATGCCCCACACAATGCCCCGGCCCTAATGCTTGTAAATCTATTCACACATCCAGAGGCCAAAGATAATAACAAGCTGTTCAGAATGAATTTCTAATGAGCAAACTGAAGCCTGTCCCTCCATCGGAAACCTGATTCTGGTTCAGCAGAAATCCTGCTTCACAGTCAGCCTTGAGACAAACGCGGCTGTTTAGCATCGATGCAGAGACGCGTGCTCTCTCCGACGAATAGCGCTGGATAAACAGCAGAGCAGCAGGACAGACGGACAACCTGCCTACAAAGGAATCTGAGCAGTGCTCAGATTTAACATTTTAAACATTTGGTTCGTCCTCTACACACAGAGAGAATTCCCCTGAGTGCAAAGCAGCTTTCTTTCATTTAAGAAATATTGCTAAACGACAACAAGACGCCAAAAAAACTTGTTCATGCGTTTATTTCGAGGAGATTAGAACAAAACATTGATAAACTACAATTAATTCAGAACTGTGCTGCCAGAGTTTGAACTGCAACAAGAAAGATTTAGCTAACCTGCTCTGGCTCCCAGTGTCTTTTAGGATCGATTTTTAAAGTTCTTGTGCTTGTTTACGAGGCTCTTAATGGTTTGGGACCGGTCTACATTATTAATTATTTGTAGTTTTGTAATCCGTCACGGCCTCTTTTTTTAAAAGAAGTTAAACGTTTTTAATACAAACTTTCACACACTTATTTATTCAGCATTGCTTTTAACTGTCACTGAACGAGCGACCGCGTGAAGTCGTTAGGTGAGGAGGAGTGTTGTGACTTCACGCCTTCTTGCGTTACTCCCTGCAACATTTAAAACTGATCCGCTGTGACCACAACAATTGTCTTGTTTTGTTAAAGCATTTCTGCTGAACAATGACTACGTGTACGTGCACACTCATTTTCCACTATTATTCCGAATATGACAATGTCCCGAATTTGATACGGGTCATGGAAACAGCATATTCCGTTTAGATATTCTGAATTAGGCTTTATTCCAGTTAGAGCATTTTCAGATTACGACATGTGGGATATGCAGATATTCTTCAGGTTTTAGGAGCGTTCTTTGGACATGTTGGGTTAGCATCAGCAGCAAATTAATCCAGCTCTGATACGGCTGCAGGAGAGTGAACAGTGAACAGTTAAATTGAGATCAAATTAAACACAGTAACGCTGGATTACAGGCTGCATCGTTTCCTGTGAATCTCTCATGTGCGTGAAGGCAACTTGAATCCAGTCCGGGATTGGCGGACTCTGCCACTAACAATGAAAACTGCCATCAAGAAAGTTGGGAAGTTTATAAAGATTATAACTTCAAGCTTCAAAGTTATAATCCTTAAGATTTTCATGAAATCACACCCCGTTTTTGATGCAATACCCATTCCACGTATTCTGTAACGACTTCTCTATATAGTAGTTTTCATTGTTAGTTGGTCCGAGAGATTCACAGGAAACGAAGCAGCGTGTAATCCGGCGAGACTGTGTTTTTGTGACTGTTGGAGGATCTGGTTGAGGTTTTGGCTGTGAAGGTGTTTGAGTCTCAGGGCAGCTGATGAAAGGTCATCAGAGGTCACAGCAGCTCCTCCACCTCTCCGCTGCAGGAAGCACGGCCATAATTATGGAAATGAGCCTGGATCCTCCCTGATGCTGGACACACACACACACACACACACACACACACACATTTTACCATACAGATATTATACATATATATTATTATATTATAATATTAAGGCCGATTACTGCAACATGAAACAGTTACGTAAGAGTAAATCTGTAATACAAGCCATAATGATATTTATAGTAATTAGAGGTAAAATATCGAATTAAATTAAACCTTAAATAGTTAATATAATATAATCAATGTTAATGCTGCTACTACTAATGCAAATAATGTCAAAAAAATACTTCCTACAATAACTTTATTATCATGAAACATCATTTTATCGTGATCACTAGTTATAGTACCTTATATCAGACTAGCAGGGTTCGTACGAAGTCTTGAAAGTTTGGAAAATGCTTAATTTTAACCGTTATGTTTTCAAGTTTTGGAATATGCTTGAATTTGAATATACTCCTTGAAAAATGCTTGATTTTTCAACATAATCTGGTGTTTCATCATCGACACAATCACTCATGGAAACCAAAAATCTTTTAATGTTTGAAATGATACGATCCCGTCGTCGTATTTATTTGTTGTCTCCTGGAATTTATAGGAACTATTTAGATGTGATGATAAAGGCTTCGAGAGTCTGGACATTTTCGGTTTAGCTACCTTGAAAGCTTGAATTTTACTCTTAAAAAGCTGTACGAACCCTGCAGTAGGCAAGAATAGTGTTTCATAAAGTAGTGCATGAACATCCCAACATGATATCAGGTTCGTAGGCAAATAAGGCTAAAACAATATGAAGAGAAAAAGTCGCCTCCACACTGAATAGATGCTCCCAAACAGACGATTTATTAAGAACAAAAGGTCAAGTTTAAATGCCGTAATTCTACTTAACAAATCGTCTTTTTTGCGAGCATCTATTCAGTGTGTGGACGCCTTTTCCTCTTGATATTGAAAAGGCAAGAATGGCACAAATATTTTGAAATTTTAAACTTCATTCATTCTGAAATTTAATGAGTTTAGAATTAGTTTTTAGTGCGCGGTTGAGTCTTATCTTGTGTAAATACATCAGCAAACAATAGAGATGTAGATTAATCAAATAAAAGGACGATAAAGCTAATAAAGAATATGGTTAAAAACAGCAGCGTCAATACATTTAAACACTCACTGACACAGCTGAGTGTGTGTGTGTGTGTTCAAACCCCTCCACTTGTCTCATTCAGTCCTAACCTCCTGATGACTGCAGCTAATGAAAAGCCTGCAGAGAGAAAGGAGGTGGAGGGGGTTTTGCTGCCTATTCTTGTCCCTGGATGGGGGCGGGGTTGGGGACCGGTTGCCAGGGCCGACTGTGACTCCCGGGCCCCTGGCTGACAGCGGCAGGCTGTCGGGCCTAACGGCCGTCTGGCCCTCCTCGGTGAGCTGGCACGCGCCGGCGCAGCAGCCCGGGCCGAGGCATGACGAATCTCTGAAAGAAACCTCCGCAAGGCCGCGCAGAGGAACACCTGAGCCACCGAGCGGAGGGAGGGGCCAGGGATGGAGGGAGGGGTCCAACGGTCTGGTGGCACAGACGCCGGGACACCGTGATGAAACCAAAGTGGACAAAAGCACCGGTGTCCCCAATATTCTCCTTAAATGATCCCTTTAAAGCAGAGGTCTTCAAAGTCTGAGACTGTGGGCCCCCCCTCAGACAAAGCTTGGGAAAAGACGACCCCTCACCCCCTCTTAGTTTACTTGCTTAGTTTCTTTCAATTCCTGGATGCCTGTGTGATCATGATTATGTCATTTGATCCCACAGACACTCAACAATTGAGCCAGAATAGCCTAATACTGCTGTTTGACACAACTTCAGATTACACCAAACACATAAAAAAGGTCTGCCCTGAGGTGTTTATTAGTTTCTGACTCTGGGAAAAACAGTAAAATTCCCCAAAACTACTGTATCTCTGAACTATCTCTTCAACCAAATCACACACATTTAGGCTGTTCTATGTGACATCCTTTTGATAAATAATGTAATATTTTATTATACCCCTGAAACTGTTTAGAGTCCCCCTGGGGAGGTCCGTCTCCGCTGCCCAGCGCCACAGGGTCTCCGCTGCCCAGCGGCATAAACTGGCCAGCTTCTACTCCTGATCCTTGTTTCCAGTCGGCGGTCCGGCCAGCTTGTGTTCTGGATTCCTGGTTGGCGGTCCGGCCGACTTCTGCTCTCCAGTCGGCGACCCAGCCAGCCCCAGATCCAGTTCCTGAGTCGGTGGTCTGTCCGACTCCAACACCCCGGACCCGGTTGGCAAACCAGCCAACATCAGCTCCTGTTCCTGAGTCGGCAACAGTTCCAGATACAGTTCCTGAGTCGGTGGTCCGCCCGACTTCGGCTCCCCGGACCCGGTTGGTGAAACAGCCGATGTCAGCTTCTGTTCCCGAGTCGGCGGTCCAGCCAGCGCCAGTTCAGCCTCCAGCGCCGTTTCCGGCCCATCTCCAGCTGCCGCCGCAGCTTCAGCCTCCTGTGCCCGTCCAGCTGCCGCCGCAGCTTCAGCCTCCAGTGCCCGTCCAGCGGCCACCGCAGTCTCCAGTGCCCGTCCAGCGGCCGTCTCCAGCTCCAGTGCCCCCAGGGCTTGTTCCTGACCAGCTTCTGCCTCAGCTTCCTGTGGCCGTCCGGCTGCCATCGCAGCAGCCTCAGCAGTCGCCGGTGCCCCAGCAGCCCAGCTGCAGCCTCCTGCCTGTCGCCGCCGGCCTCCTGCCCGACCTCCGGAGCGACTCCTTCCCCATCGCCACCCTCCAGTGTGGCTCCTTCCTCGTCGCCGGCCTCCAGCCTGACCTCCGGAGCGGCTCCTTCCCCGTCACCACCCTCCAGTGTGGTTCCTTCCTCGCCGCCGGTCTCCTGCCCGACCTCCAGAGCGGCTCCTTCCTCGTCGCCGCCGGCATCCTGCATGGCCTCCAGAGTGGTTCCCCGTGTCTGGTTGCCCTCCGGGCCGTCCGCCCGAGGGGTCCTGTCCGGCCTCTGCCCTGCCCCCTGCGTGTGGTTCCCGGCCTTTTGTAAGTTTTCCTAATAAATTAACTTGGTGCACTCAGCCTGCCACTGTCTGCATTTGGGTCCTTCTCCCTGCTGCCAAAATGGCAAATCACAACACCTCTGCTTTAAAGGATCATTTAGGTTTATCACAATTTGGGTATTATTTTCCTAGTTATGGCCGTCGCTTCTACACCACAGTAACAGCTGAGATCTGGGAACACGTCAACATTTCTAAAAAGAACTGAGACAGGGCAAAACTAGGAGCAGTCAAATGATCAGACAGGTTGTAAACAAGCCAACAGTTTATCCAGAAACCACTTTTATTGGAGGTCAAACTGAAAGTGAGCACAGCTGAAATATCGGTAATAATCCCTCATTGCAGAGGAGAACTGTGACCACAACTACAGTAAGTACAGAAGGTCAAAGCTGAACCAGAAGTCGAGCTGTAAACTGTGAAGAATGTTTACAATGGACAGTTTGGGTAACGCAGTTCGCTTTCTTATCCAAATACCTTTTGACTACCCTGGACGTTTGTTTACCACCTGCTCGTGTTTCTTGACCTCCCTGGACTGTGTTCCCAGATCTCAGCTACCCGTCCGTCTGCCCCGTCTGACCTCATTTTAGTGATGTCTCCATGTTCCTAGTTGTCAGCATTTACTTTGGTGAGTACATGCATCCATTTTCCACCACTTATCCGGGTGCAGGTCACGGTGACAGCAGGATAAGCAAGGTAGCCCAGACGTCTTTCTCGCTAGCCACATCCTGCAGCTCTTCTGAATCCTGAGGCGTTCCTGGGCCAAATGGGATTTGTAATCCCTCCAGCCTATTCTGCGGTCTCTCTACCAGTTAGATGTGCCTGGAATACCTCCACAGTGAGGCGTCCAGGAGGCATCCGAATCAGATATCCGAATACTATCCTTTGAGCTTGAAAGGTGGCTGTGAAAAGTTTGGTTTTTTCTCCCTCGCAAATAACAGAAAATGTTGCAGCGTAATCCACTCTTCCACTGTCCCTTTGGATGTTCAGTGTGTTCAGAGTCATAGTCATAGTTTTTTAGTAAAAATGTGTCTAAACACATTAGAACCAATGTAAGAAAACGTAGTTGCAAACCATAAATACAAACAGGTTTCCATGAAAGGTACGAATAAACAAACTACTTCGTCTGACTGCATCTAAAGACGAAAGATTTATACTGGTCCCAAATTAATCTTTTGCACGTCTTTGTACTTTCACACACTTTCGGACGGTCTCTCCTCAAAAGCATTGTTGGTGTTGCACTTACCTGTACACACGAAAAGAGACGAAGTTGAAACCCTGCCTACACACCTGGCCAGCTGCTGCATGAATTGATTGTCTGTTCAGGAAAGTAAAAAAAAAAAGAAGTCAGATGTTCAGCTCAGATTTTTTTAATAATCAATAAATATCTGATGTGATGTCGAGTTTGTTCGTGGCAGCTTCATGTTTGGCTGCTATAGCAACCAAAGCCTCAACACACAACATACACTACCACAACATTTTATTACAATTATATAAAAAGCCTAAATGAGGACTTTACAAATGGCTCTTTTCAGAAAATTGACACCCACTCCAAACAAAATGATTGCTGACATTAAACTGAAACACATTGTGGGTTTGCTTTTATGTTATGAGTCATCCTAAAAGCTTTGTTAAAAAAAAAAAGAGCTCAATTTTCAGCATTGAACCATCTGTGTTTTTAAAAATTACATCAGATAAACTTCAATTAGCAAAATTATTTCCCCTGAACGGCTGCACGTAGCCGCAGTGATTGATTTAAAACGGCCCTTGATCTCCGTAGGAACGGAGCTTTTTCAGATTCTGCTGCACAGAATTGAACCACTGACGGACGAGCAGCCGGTAAATTACATGGACTCGGGAGGAGCGAGGAGACCCGGCGCGCTCCCTCGGGCGAGTATTGATCTGAGACAGAGGCATTCAAGACATGTATGTCTGTTCGGGAGAGAAGTTGAAGGAACGGTTGAAGTAATGACCTTTAATGACCCCTGAGGCCTTTAGGAAACTGTGAAAGACAATTTCTCTGTTTTATTTTTGACATTTAATAGACCAATACAGAAAATAACCTGCAGGTTAATCGATATGTAAATAATAGTTAGTTGCAGCCCTGAACGTTAGCTTACTCACATCAGCCTACAGGATTTATGAATGTCAGAGTTTGAGTCTGTTCCTGCTTCTGCAGTTAAAACCAGATAAAATCATACATTGTTGGACTTTAAGGACTTTAGTTGGCCAAAAGGGGGCAGGAAACATTGAAACAGACTGACAAATTATCTCTACTAACACATCCAGCAGACGTGAAGCAACATTATCATCACACTGGAGTCCAGTTTTGGTCCCTGAGAAAAATATTAGTCTCTAAAGGCCCTTACACACTGGGGGCATTTTTCTTCGTACGATTAATTGCCACGTCATGGGTATTTTTTCAAACTGTTGTTTTTGTCATGAGAACTTTCACACAGAACGCGAATATTACGCAGTGAAAAAGCGAAACGAGGTTGATTTTTCTGAGCTTTCGTATGCCGAATAAAGGCATCAACCAATCACGATGTGTGGAACGGACGTCACGTTACAACTCCTAATGACAATGGACCTGGTGTTTGTGTTTCTCATCAGCCTGTATTATATGACAAAGGACCCAAAAATGATAAAGACAGTGAACTCAAGGACAACGTGTGGAGCAGCATCAGATGCAGGACAGTGAGGAGCTGATGTAGTTTGCTGTTGGATGTAGTAGAGCTGGTAGCAAGGCAGCAGTGTGATAGCAGGTTTGGCTCGTCATATTAATCAAATACAGGAGGCACTCTGTAGCTTTTAACCTGCATTTTGTCACAAGTCAGATATCCAAATGTCAGTTTTAGGCTAACTATACTGCTGTAAGTTAAGCTAAAGCAACTAGCGTAGTGGAATGTGGCTAAATCAGAAAGCTCTGCAGTATTATGTTTGAGTGCCTTAGCTAACTACAGTAGCTTAGCTTGAGAAGGGACACTGAGACAGACCCACAGTACTGAGTTTGTCCTCTCTGGTGGACACACGGTGCTAAAATAATCCTCTGACATGGTAAAAAAATCTAATGTTTTTAGCTGCTGCAGGCGTTTGGTTAGCGTTTCAGCTCGTGGTTGCAGATTGTGGCGCCGGTTGTTTCCCCCTCCGGTGGGCGTGGTTTTCAGAGCAGTGTTGCCAACTCCTCAGTAAGGAAAGTAGCTATTGGCTGACCTAAAAGTCGCTAGAAGTCGCTAAATGACGTCATCGCCTAATTTGCATACAATTTGCATGTAATTGTAATGGACGCTGTAGGAGAGGAATAACGTCGTGGGAGAGACAAAAGGTGAGTAAAAAACACCCTAAATATGTTTAGAACTACAAATGAACTTTCTTCTGTTGATTCTTGGTTTGTTTTTTTACATTTTGCCATTGAAATAGGCCATCACTTCTCAAAATAACTTAATGACTTAAATGCTTTGTCTAGACCCACATTACATAAATCAATTTTGTCCTGTATTGTTAAATGTTAGAATATCAAATTTAATCAAAAGACTGTTATGTGGGGTGGAATTGCTCTACGTCCAACCCTCCTCCTCTATCTGGGCTTGGGACCGGCAAAGTGACCCCAAAGAGACACTTTGGCAGAGTTAGGTTTTTTTTTAAAGTTTTTTGTTTTGTTTAGTTTTGTTAAGTTTGGTTTAGTTTCTAACCTTATGCTCCACTTAGGAGCCAGCATGGAGCAGTGTTCAGCAATAGCTAATGCCGTGGTGGCTTCAGCCTTTTTTGCAGTCAATTATTTTACTCATTAATGGCAGCTTGCTTTGGGTGGAACTGTTATAAGGCTTTGCCTTTTGAGTATGTTTTTGAGTTGTCATGTGTTTTTTTATATCACAAAGTTTGGCGTAGAAATCAGCCTTTACAACCAGCCTTTGAATTCAGGGTTTGATTCCCACTCCTTTCTGTATTTTTGAGCGTACAGTTTAGACTGAGACATGATGAGCTAGCTAGCTAGATGTTTAGCTTATGTCACAGAGAGGCACACACACAGCGGACGAGGTGAGTAAGTGACTGAGGCTGTGAGTCAAATGCAATTATTTATTTTAGTGTGACAGTGAAGAAACATTTACATTTACGTCCCGCTCTGTAAGCCAGGGCGGGATCAGCGGCAGCTCTGCGTGCGCACGATTCATTTGCAGTCTGGACGCGGAGTGGTGCGGGTCTCCTCTCTGCTGCGCGAGGCTACTGTGAGACTGACCGCCTGTGAGTGCTTTGGGACGGGGGAGGGGCTCACGGCAGCACCCGCTGCTGGTTGAGGACAGTAACTGCAGAACGATACGTGCTTTCACGTCAGAGTCTCCAAAACACCAGAAAGTCTCCAAAAACACCAGAAAAAGTTGCTAGATTTGTCGCTAGTCGCTTTTGACAAAAAAAGTCGCCAAGAGGATTTGGAAAGTCGCCAGATTTAGCGAGAAAGTCGCCAAGTTGGCAACACTCAGATCATTCAGAGTATGACGCGTTGCGCTCTGTCTCTATGAGAGCTCCAGTGTCGTATATTTCTTTTTACTGAAGAATGACCTGGTGCGAATCTATCTATAAACATTTGCAGGCAAGTATTTTGCATTTTCGTGTCTTTTATTCATCACGTCCCCGGTGTGTAAAGGCCTGTAGGTGTCTGCCTGCTGTTTGGTGCAGGGCAGGTAGCGTACGGTGCATTTATCAGAGCTTGTTTGCTGAAAACACCAAGACTGAACCAAACAATGAGCTAAAAGAGGCCAAAAGAGGCTAAACAGCTCCATAAAGCTGCAGAGTTGGTGATTATTCTCAGTGACTGTGGCACTGCCAAGTTCCTCTTTACACATTCAGCATTGAGTCATTTGATTCAATATTAACAGCAAAAACATTATAAGACTTTTTATAATACGATATTTAATTTCTTAAATGTATAACTGTGAAGCCAGACTGTTCAAATGGATCTCTGCTGTCACGCCTGAACAATGACAGGCATCAGTAATTGAAACATTACGGCACCCCAGTGTTGTAGCTCGAGGGCCCGGGCTCTTTGGAGACAGCATGTGTGTGTGTGTGTGTGTGTGTGTGTGTGGGTGGGTGGGTGGGTAGTTGAAGAGGGCGCGGTGCAGACCTGAATCAATAAGGGTCAGGGAGAAAGGGTCGTCTGAAGTCCCCATAAACTGACAGAGGTTTGAAAAGGTTTGGATGGTGGCAGCTGAGGCCTTTTACAGAGGAGCTGCTGCCGGATTAACCCCCTCCAACCACACAGTCGGACAACATGTTTCATTGCCTAATGGAGCTGCAGGCAAAGGGATTACTGCAATGGCGGACCATGACGAGAAGGCTCTCACCTCAAAGATGATGTAAGGACACCAACTCTTCTGGCCTTTGACAGGTCATTATCTCTCACCAGTGTTTGAGACAAGCATCTGCTGGAGGGAGCAGCGCTTCTCTTTTCTTTAACCTTGAATTATCCCGCATCTCTCCCAGCGCACTTTTAGCTGTAAACACGAGTAAAAAAAAGAAGCGATCCTAAACAAGGAGAAGATTCCACCAGGGGCAGTTTTCAAGTGTTTGCGTAACGGGTCAAGGACGCTCGAGGAAACTGTCTCCGCTTTCAGAAGCAGATATGTCCTTGAATTTAAGAAACAAGACATTGCTCTGATGGGTAAAGAACCGGGTGACTCACACTCGACTGCCTCTTGAGCGACGGTTGCTTAATTAGCCCCCATCGACGACGCTGACCTTCCTGTAACGTGCTCGAGAGGCCTGCGGTCACGCCGACCCTCCCTCAGAGAGATAATTGGCCTGTAAATATGAAGCCATTCACAGGGGGCTCAGTGTGGTGCAGACGGGCGAAGCACACATCCCTTCCTGTCTCAGTCAATACACCTGCACAGAAAAATATATACATTATAATGAAGTAAAGAACCATTAGAGTAAAGGAGGACCAGTATGCTTCATTTTGGGAAATACGCCTATTCACTTTCTTCTTCTCACGTCATGTTTAGCCTTTAGCTTAGCATAAAGACTGGATTCAGGAGGAAACATCTAGCCTGGCTCTGTCCAAAAACACGCCCAGCAGCACATCTAAAGCTGACTTATTATTAATTATACCATATAAGGGAATTAAGAACCGGCTCCAGACATGAATTGTTGCCCACATGTAAAGATTTTAGCAATTTAAGCTAAAACTGCTCTAAAATCACAGACTTTTCTAAGCGAGTTTATCGTGCAACATTAGCACACACAGGCTAATGATGATAGCCTGGCTAACATTTCATAGCTAGCTACGTTAGCAACACGTTAGCTACCATTAAAATATTTCACTGTGTCTGAAATCACTCCCTTTTTTACTAAAGTGTCCTGTATTTACTAATTTAATGTAATATTTATATTTATGTCCATGGCACGTACACTAACTTTTTGCTGTTATTTGAAACCCTGTTATTTGAAATAAAACTCAAATTAAGTGGTAAATATATGAGAACAATGGGTGCCTCAGGAAAAATAATATTTTAATAATAAAAATATACTGCCCCATTGTCCTGCCATGATGAACTAAAAGGGGGTTTTAAACATTCATTGTTGCTGTCACCATTCTGCCCCATTAATCTGCTCAAAGGGATCTGCTGTGTAGATCAGGCATAGCTTTGACCTCACAACAGAACTAATGGTTAAATATAATATCGTCCCGATATGTTGCTTTACGCCTATGAGCGGCGCCGGCCTGATGCAGCAACAGGTTCTATAAATAACCAGTTAGTGCAGGACGCACATGAACATCACACACACACACACACACACACAGACTGCAAACCACAAGACCTGCGCTGCACAACACACATACCTGCTCTCCTGTTAGAGCTCCAGTATTTCATGTGAAAAAGATTAGAGACAGAGGTCAACCAGACGAGTGGAGGTTTGATCAAGATCTACAAACAATGAATGCAGCTGTATATCTAAGAGCCCCAGATGTTCCAAAGCCTCATACCACACTGTCACAGGAACCTCCCAGCAGCAAGTGGTTCTCAGTGACTTATTTAGCAAATGCATTTTTCAGTGTTCCAGTGCACAAAGATTCACAGTAATGGTTTGCATTTTAGGAGTGGCCTGACGTGACACTGGAAAGAATATGCTCTGCTTTTACCTTGTTTTAACTTTATCATTTTATGACAAGAGGGGGGAAATGTAAAAACATTTCTATTATTGTGGTGATTCACAGCTTCTCCCTTTTTCCTCTGCTCATTAGAAACATGCCATCTCCTGTCATTGGTAGTGATGAGTGTGTCCTCATGTAACCCAACCAGACAGCATCTGTTCCTCCTGAATGGTGTTTTAGTTGCTGCTTGCTCTCGTCTTCTGTGAGGCCGAGGGTTATGAGCTGAACCTGTGGATCTCTGCTGAACTGTTCTCTCTTTGCTTCAGTCGCCTACAGACTCAGTGCTGTGTGTGATAATGCCCCTTTGCAAAGGTTCATAATAAAACTCTTGAATCCAAGAGGCAGGATTGCTCGATTGAGGGTTTCTGGACTCAGTGACGACAGTGGCTGCTCAACCTGAAGTCTAACTTCAGCCTCAACCTCTCCACAAAGGACGGGTGGAGATGCGAGGACCTGAGACTGAATTCGTTCACTGCTGCGATCAAAGTACTGAGGACGGTTGGAGAAACAGCTCCTCCAGCTGCCTCTATGGATACCATGGAGCTTCTTAATCATCACAATGGATACCATGGTAACACGAACGCCGAGGTGCTCTCTCGTGTTAGTGGCTCTCAACGACACGCAAAGTGCCTGGGCTGAAGACAACAAAAGCAACCATATGAACTTCACTGTGATCATTTTTACTGCCAGGTTATTCTTTAACACCTGAAGAGAGTTTAATGTGTGGTTTGATGCCAGGTTCCTTTATAACACCTGCAGGGGTTTCTTCACACCCACAATTTTGATCTTCATTACAAGCCAGGATTTCTCAACATCCTGATGCCAGATTTCCAATAATCTGAAGAGCTTTCTTAACACCTAAGCTGTGCATCTTTAGACAGTGGATATTTTTCTTATGAAACCACTAACATTGTTTTTAAGTAGCACATTTTAAGAGTATGTCAAATCATCATACAGATGGGTCACAGATTAGATAATACAGGGTTTGAAGCTCCAGGTCACAGCGGATGACCTGTACAATGGTACGAGACTGTGAATAATGGAGTGATTTCGGACACAGATTTTGTTCCCGTCCCTTTTTTTTGTTAATGAATGATGAAAGTAGCTCCATATATTAGACATTCTTTACCAAACAAGAGTGTTTATTTAATTAAGAAACATTTTAATCTTCTATAACAGAAAATAACTGAAACTGCTGTAAACTGCTTCGACATAACTCCGTCAGGAAGTAGTCGCATCTTCACACGTGCAGAACAAATCGGGTTTCCGGTACAGTTCCCTTCACAGAAAACAAGATGAAGGCAGTTTCAGCCTGAATAATGGAGAAGTGACAAAAAATAAAATCATATTTCAGTTAAAACCTGGTTCTTTCACCACCTGCTGGATCTCGAAGACTCTGCGGTGCTGAAAGTTAGAAGCATCCGTCTTGTCCCAGATGGCTCGGAGCTGAGATACGGCGTAATCTAATTTCCATCTCCATTACCCAAATAAGTGAGCAGATTAAATTTTCATCTGCATCGAGGGTTTAGGAAATTAAGACGGCGCTGTAACAGAGAAGAGGCTTGATTGCTGCTAAATGTGATTGTCAGTGCCGCGGGACGATATTCAGTGACGACGGCGAAAACTAGGAATTTTTTTACTTCATTTTAATATGTTGTGGAGATACTGTATTATTATTATATTGTATTTTAGATTTATTATTACTGATGCATTAAAGCAGGTTTTTTTCATTTTTTGTTGGGTAGTTTAATTTATAAAAATCCATAATATTTTATAAGCTGATCATATGTTTTGTATGTAAAATCTGAATCTGTAAAATAACCACTAACTATAGCTGCCAAATGAATGTGGTGGAATAAAACATGCAATATTTACCTCTGAATGGGAGTATGAAGTTTCATAAAAAGGAAATATTTAAGAGAAGTACAAGTACCTCAAAACTGCACCGTATAGTACTTGGATAAATGTACTTTTTTCTGTACTTATGTACTCCACGATGGTGTGAAGGGATGAAAAGACAAATACAGATTCTGTGCAGTTCTTTAAACATAAATATGGTTGTAGTCCTTTTTGAATTCTGCTGTTCACGCAAAATGGTGAGAAACGAAAAACCTCCCGTTAGTTTGACTCGGGAGAATCAGCGCATTATTCCACTCTGTTGCTCTGTTGCTCGTCTTGTCGTCACGCGATATAATTACCCTAAATTAGCTGTTTTTATCGTGTTGCATCAAAACAGATAAAAAACAAAACAAAACAGTATAATGTTTAATAATTGGCTAAAATAAACTTTGTCACTGGTTTGTTGACGCTTCTGTAGCTTCGCAGCCGTCAGACTGCACAACGTTGTGTTGCATTAGCCCGGCAAGCTAACCATCAATCAATGTATATACATGTATACATATGTATATATACTAAACATCAAAAACAGGAACCTCTCAAAATCCTCAGTGATTAAGGGAAGACTTCTTCATTGTGACATTATGACCTTTCAGCTCTTTTGTTCTTGTTATTATATATTGTTTGTGTTGTCTCGTTGTCAATTAAAAAGACACCCAAAATGAGGTCTGACTGGATTGGATCCTGGTGTATTCAGACCTCTCACTCTACTTACTTCTCAGAAACCAAAGTTAGAGCCTGGAGCTGGAGCCTGTGCGACCCTCTCTTTCCTGCTGAGCGCTGATCAGCCTCCACCCTGTCTGGGCATGCCAGCACCCGGGCGTCTAGTTAACCGTTCTGGTGGGAACGGCAGGAGCAGTGCATGCCAGGGCGGCAGGAAGACGCAGAGGTGGCTGACGAGAACCTCCCCGCTGTATTAACAAACCACATAACAGCACACAGCAGCGCCCTCGACTTCTCAGAAAGCTTCTGGTGTGATCATTAGAGAGCGGAGAGGAGAGAAAGGCATCTCCCCGAGGTTCGGCACAATGCAACCACCACGCCGGGTCTGTGGAAGGAGTGTCTGCTCCAGCAGGCAGCTAATGAAGGCTGAGAGGACCTGTGGCGGCTCGGTAATTGAACCTCAGGGACATTCTCTCACTCTACAGTCATCAGCATTCTGCTCTCCTGAAGTTACATGCTGCAAAGGACAAAGGCAGTGTGTTGTTTTTAGGGAGGGCGTTGTCTCGACATCTTGTTGACTGAAGGTGAAGTGTGTTCAGGCCAGTGGTCGTGAGCTTAACAGCAACTGTGACATAAACGTTGGTCAGTTCACCTTTTATGGCATTTCTGTTCATCTGCAACAGCAAACACACTTTGAAGGAAACGTAACGTTGACGGGTTACATTTTCTATAATCTATAAACAGAGATCAGCGTATGAAAGCAGAATCTGTAGGCAAGGGACAAGATCAGTATCGTAAGCGCTCTGGTTTCCGTTTGTAGTCCGAACAGTGCTGACCAATCACGTTTGAGCAGGCTTTGGTTGCATGCAGGTAAACAGTCCGTGTGGAGAGCAAAAGAGGCGAAACACATTGGCCGAAATGCAACTTCGGAACCCACCGGCTAACATTGATGGCAATTTAGCTTTGTATCAGTCTCAGAACCCTAGAGATTAGCTTTTTATTAGCTTTTTAAACATTTATCTGCATTGGGTATCAGATTGCTTTGCTTTGCTTTTGAGGAGAGACCGTCCGAAAGTGTCTGAAAGCACAAAGACATGCAAAAGATTAATTCGGAACAGGTATAGCAGTTCAACCCTAGAGATTAGCTTTTTGTTAGCTTTTTTTACATTTATCTGCATTCAAATCATCGTCAGACGATAGCCGATGGGTTCTGAGATTGCTGATCGGCCCACAACTTTACTGTTTTGGGTCACTCTCACCGCTCTTAGCATTGTGTTCGGACACAGCAGGCAGCAGACGACCTACAGCAACAAACTGCAGACAAAGTAACAGCTAGCTGGTGAACATAGTGGAGCATTTAGCTGAAAGAGACAGATGCTTTTCTCAGGAGTTGGTGGAGTTAAAACCAGAGCTAAAAGAGAATCAATATTGGACTCATCAGGTGGACTTTAACTTTATAAGGTGATACGTCAGTAAAATTCAATCATTGCTGGTTTAAATGACAATTTTATTGAGACAAAAGAAAACAACAACAAAAAACGTTGCTCCCAAAGCAAATCAGCTTGTTTGAAGCGTTTTGAGCAGCGTCGAGTGATTCACCGTCTTCACGCTTGTTTGAGTTTCACTGTTATCTGGAAGATCTTTGCTCTGTAAGAAAATGACAGAAACAACTGAACACAAATTTAAAAGTGTTTTAAGGACATAAAAGTTGTCCCTTTGCACATGCAGGTACGTATAAAAATCCACAGGTGGGACAAAAGATCAGAAAGAATCCAAACCTGAAAGACAAACAGATTCCTCAGGTCTACCTGATGAGGATCCTTCGTAGGGGCCGAGGAAGATCTCTGTCTGCAAACAGTGTGCGACATATTTTCAGATTTTTGATCTGATTTTATGTTGAGATGTTTAAGATGAACTTTTTCACAGCGAGTAGGTGTGAACGTGAACGTGGGTGTTGTGTGGGCTTTAAAATCTTTGTTCTTATAGTATATACTGAAGTGGAAGTAAAAGAGCTGATTTTTAAAAATACGTTTTAAAAAAAACTAGGAAGAACACAAGAAGTCGACTTTGTTCCAGGAACGAGAGTAAATGTAATTCGTTCCTTCCACCCCTGCGATTCACAACAGTGTGACTAAACGTGGATCCGGTGGAGATGAGAGCACCGGCCTCGGTGCCATCACTTCCTGGCACCATTTGGGACACGTCTACCATGTCTGTCCCACAGATGGCTCGGCCTCGCTCTCCCTCTGTCCGCTGGCTGGACCGGCTCTCCGCTGGACGCCACGTTGGTGCCAAATCACCAACTCAACAGCTCCCTGGCTGCTGCTGGCACCCGAGGCAAAGCTCTCGCTCGCTGTCTCGTCTGACTGCTTCTGTAAATAAATAACAACAACAAAACAGCAACAAGAGGGTGACACCCGGCAGAACCTGGTCCGCCACATGGGACCTGCTGGTTGTCGGTGTTTGGCTCAGTGCAGGGGTCACAGATGGCTGCACAACCCCCGCGCCGCCCCACATTTTTCCAGGCTGCTGTGCTTTTAGGTCGTCCTCGATCTTAAACCGGCCCCCTTTTTCCAACAAAATTTTTTCATTGTTGACACGGGCTCAGATGGGTAAAACACAATAGCAAATAATTAACCAAAGGGGGCTGAATTAAAGGGGGACTTAATATGAGACGGGTGGTGGATGACTCACTTTGCATTAGGCTTTGAAGGCGTCCCTCGTGGCCGGCGTCGGGCGCTGCGGCTTTAAAAGCTAGTGCATCTTGGCACCTTGCTCAATAGAAAAGCAGGCGGTTGATCTGTGCTGCATTAGCGCTGAGCCTTTGTTCTCCCGAAGGGCTGTCAAATGGAGAGACGGCTCCCCGAGACGTTTTATAGATACAGTCCCCTCAAAGGCAGCTGAGCACCGGCAGGATGAAGCGAGCTCAGAGTATTAAAGCTGCAAGTATTCCATTCATCCATTTGTAAACATGCACGGATATGACTGACAGACAACTCCGAGGTCGTACGAAAGGATTTAAAAGTTCAAATTGATTCTTCTCATTGTCCTGTGTTGTCTGCTGCTTTATTTCTCTCTCTCTCTCTCCTCTCTTGGGTTTTCCTGCACTCTCTGATTAAATGCTTTCATGTGTGTCGTACGAGGAGACATCAGGCGAGGAAATGAATTCCTTATTACACTTTGCACAACATGACAGAGGTGCCTTGGAGAGCACTTAAAATTTCAGCAGATTGGAGTTTTGGCTCCGCAAATGTTTCATAGAAAGAAGAGAGATGCTCTGCAAAGGAACTGCATTTCAGAGTGAATGTATGTAGCTCCGCATGTGCTTTTCCATCAATGTTCACCAGACTATTTTTAAGCTTTAAAATGTTATTTACAGCTTTATATTTAGATATATACAGGTGTGCAGAGTGTAAAAAGGTGGAGAAGTGCTCTTGATTGATGAAATTAATGAAAACCACTTGAGTAAAACTACAAACATACTGTAGTTTCTCCTGGTGTTAACATGCAGTCTGTTTATCTTCGATGAGGAGAAATGCGTGTTAATGCAGCTGTAAATACACGAAGGACACCTCGATATCAGAATCAACTCTGAGGTGCTCTGCCTCACATTGTGATTGGATCTCATCCAGGTGTAGATGACACCTGCACACCTGTACAGGTTGCCAGAACAGCTGCAGAAGCTGTAAACTACAAACTGCTGGAGCTCTGTTTGTAGTTAGCCGTGCTAGCAGTGCGGAACTGTTGGTTTGTCGGTCGCTCCACCGCTTAATATCTCAACAACTGTCAAACGGATTGTCATGAAATTTAGCGCAGACATTCATGGTTCCCAGAGGATGAATCCTAATGACTTCGGTGATTCTCTGGCTTTTCCTCTAGCGCCACCAACAGGTTGAAATTTGTGGTTTTGAGTGAAATATCTCGACAACTGTTGGATGGATTGATCATGAAATTTGGTTCACACATTCATGTTCCCCTCAGGATGAATTTTAACTTTTAACTTTGGTGACTTTTCATCTAGCACCATCATCAGTTCAAAGTTTTTTATTTGTTCAATACTTCGATTTATGACCAAATACCTGCAGAACTAATAACATTCCCATCAGCCTCAGCTGGACTTTGGTGCTAATGAGCAAATGTTAGCATGCTAACACGCTAAACTAAGATGATGAAAATGATACCTGCTAAACATCAGCATGTTAGCATTTTCATTGTGAGCATGTTAGCATGCTGACATTAGCATTTAGCTCAAAGTACAGCCTCACAGAGCTGCTAGCCTGGCTTTAATAATTTCTTTACAAATTACTGTTTCATTTATATATTTTCCACATTTTATTTAATATTTAACACTTTGGAGCCCCATAAAATAGTGCTGAAATGATTCGTTGATTAAGCAGAAAATATATTTTTTAAGTCATCTGTCAAGCAAAATCAACTTCCTCTGCTTCCAGATCCTTAAATGTGAGAATTTGATGTTTTTCTCTGTTTAGTAAGATCGTTGAGTGAATATCTTTTGGGGTTTTGGACTCTTCTTTTTATTTTTTTTAGAGTAAGCAGTTAATCAGGAGAGAAAATAATCCTTTGTCGCATCCTTAAAGCTGAATTACTCACTTTAGAATGAACTCAATAAAGTGCAGTCTTATTATAAAGCTTCCTTGTGATGTATATATTGACATATTGACATTGTGTATTAGTACTAGTACGATGCAGACAGCTTTCATTTACTCTTTTGCTTTTACAGCTAAAAGCTTAAACATCACTGTGTTGTTCTATTGTCTGTAAGTGGAATAATCCTGCTGCTCCTTCAGTCCCAGCCGGGCCCCTCCCGGCCCCCGGGTCCCGCAGGAGATCAGGGCAGTCAGGCCCTGTGGACGGTTACCTGGCAGCCGGTGCAGCGGGGAGGCTGAAGGTCCCTGAACACAGCAGCACTCAGCCTCCTCCCACTGATCCTCCTCACTGCAGCAGCTCCATCTGTGGCCACAGTCACACTCAGGAAGATTATGTTACATCCACAGTCTGTCTGGGCACTCGCACTCACACTGAGTCTGTACTGACACAGAAGATACACTGTTCAATAAAACTACTGGAGGAAAACACAGCAGCTCAGTTTTCATCATTCATCATTCACTTGCTGAAGTTTGATAGCAGGTTTGGACAAACATGAAGACACATGAAGAGTTCAGATTTTTCATTCCAAGTGACTCCAGTTTATCAAATAAAAAACAAAGTGAATGTTAAATCTATATTTCTATAATAATGTATGAAATGTCAAAGGTGTTGCTCATAATGATGAACCTACAGAGAATTATCAGCTGAATCTGCAGCTCCACTCGGCTTCACAGAGCTTTACAGTAACTTTCAGCTTGTTGTTTATCTGTCCTGGTTCCCTCTCAGCCTCTCAGAGCGTCATTTTCGGAGAAAAAAGCTGTAAAAACCCACCTGTCCACTACCTGCTCAGCAACAAACAGCAGACAGACACAGTTAGAGACGAGCTGGGGAACATAACGTGGAGCATTTAGCAGCTAAAGAGCCAGATGTTTCCCTCAGGAGCTAACGGAGAGGAAATACTGGACTTAGATTCATCAGGTGACACAAAAAAACACATTAAATGTGCCATCAAACCAAAAGTACAAGCTAAAAGAGGCTAAAAAGCTTCTGAGCTGAGGGAACCTGCAGAGTAAGGATTCTTTTGTTGGTTTGTCTTGACACCTGTCACATTGACCCATTGTTCTCATAGTAATATTGATTAGTGCAGCTTTAAAGAGGAATAATAAAGCTACAGGTAGACGTGGATCTCCTCACACAACATCTCTTTAAAGAAAGCATCTGTTCTGCTTTTTCTAGTGCATGGTGCTCGTTGATGTGAGCAGAAGATTTATGTCATGCAGACATCAGAACAGCCACCAGTGGGACAAAATATACCTACATTTATCTTGTCCTAATTATGTAGAAGCGCTGGGCAGCTGTAGAGCGGGGACCAGGGACCAACAGTGCACTGCTTTGCTCCAGGGTAACAGCAGGAGTGTCACCTTCAGGCCCTCAGGGGTCAAACCCTCGACCCTAACTCCTTTTTTTCTTGTTTATTTCTCTGATATCTCAAAAAACTACTTTTTCCAGGAACATTATCGCCGCGTGTTATCATATCCACTGATGAATTGTTGGTGCACATTCAGGAATTTTTAAAAAGATTTCTTAACACAGTGAAACAGGCTTTTTTGAATTGCTGCGTGTACTGGAATGAAAACATGTTTTTTCTGTAGGTATGTTTATTTTAATGCAACTGTTTTTATTATAAACTAAAGATCTGATTTATTATCAGACAGTTGAGAGGGTTGTGCAGCTTTAGCAGAGGGTTACGCTCTGTTATGAATTACTTGAGCACTTTTCCCGGCTGAGAGCTGGACCTCAGTGGCTCCTGGCAGTTCAGGAGTCAGACATGCTGAAGGCAGATATTCTGCTCCATCCAGCAGCTTTCAAGCCTTGTTGTCACCCAGGAGCAGATAGTGACGCATCCAAACCCCCGGACGCGGTGCCTGTTCACCTCCGATAGCCTCCTCGAGCCACGAAACCAAATAAAAACAGCACTCCTGGCCTCCTTTCATCCCCTCCGCCCTGAGTCCCCTCTCTGTTTCTTTCATTACGACTGACCGAGTGTCTGTCTGTCTGTGTGCTGCAGTGGGGTGGGGGGGGTGGGGGGGTGGGGGGGGGGGTTGTAGTGAAAGAAAATGGACTTCTGTGTGCTAGCTAGCAGCAACAGCTTTTTTTAATCCTAGCCCCAAGCCATACTGTGCACTGAAGCAAGCTATTACATGGCAACAATTAAGAGGCTGGAGCGCAGCACCTGGTCCTCCCCATTCGCTGGCCTTCAGTGGCAGCTGACTATACAGTTCCCCCCGCCAGGTGGTTCCACTTCAATCACATTAGCTAGTCACTGTAGGGTTAATAAAGAGCCCGCCACCCCTCCCTCCGACCCTCTCTGCTTCTTTTCTGCGGCAAATCTGAAGACGGAGCGTTTTAAAACTCGTTAAAGATCCCTCCGCCGGCGCTGGATAATTAAAGCAGCGGCAGGACGAGCTCCTTGGTATCCAGGGCTAATGTTTCAGGGAGGGGGTGGGGGGTGTTGGGGGTCCCTATCCGCTTAGTAGTCCATTTGTACAAAGAGCAGAGGATCATAATAGACCTTTTCATGGATAGACAAAACAGATGGAGGCCAATTGAAATGAGACAGGCAGAGGGAGACTGTACGTATCTGCCCGGATACCGGCGATGTGGAGGGATTCACAAAAACAAGTGGCGAGCCAGCGGCGGCGGCCCCCGCTCCCGGCTTTTGTTTGTCCCCGCCGCTCCGAAAGCGTTATCACAGTAAAAACAGCTTGAAAAACCAAAACCTGTAAATAAAGGAAGTGTCAGCCTCACGATCAATAGTCATTTGTAAGCGCAGAAAGCAGATGTACGCAGTGACATTTAATGCAGCACGGCCTCCTTTCAGCGGGATGTTAATGTTTCTCAACTTACCTCCTGTTGCTTTGTTGTCGTTGTCAATTTTCTTATTTTTGGAAAAAAAAGTTTATCCTTTTAACCTTTTATTCTGTTCACTCACTCAATAAAGATGCCTTTGTTTGTTCACAGAAACAAATAGATTTTTGAGGGTTTAGGCAACGCTTTTATTTTGTTTTGGATTCTTTATGAGCTCGATTTGTGAAACCACAAAAATATGGTTTGTGTTGTGAGGCATTAAAAGAAATGTGGGTTTTGGGTATTTTGATCCTTTAACATCCAGTTTCCCTTTTTTATTTGCCCTTTAAGTAGCTGCACGGTTGTTAAAATCATCTTCTTGTCTGAAAGTATCACATATATTTTCCCGACATATTTGGCATCTTTGGGAACTTGGGAACAGTTTCAAACAACCTTTACCTTTTGAAATGACTGACTCTGTAGAGGATCAGTGGAGTTTAACTGAAGATATCCTTCATTTTTTTAGTGTTTTTAATGGAAGATGTAAAAACAAACAACATGCAAATAATTAATTTCTTGTAAGAATACATTTTTCATTGTCTGTTATTCCCTTTAGATGTTGTACAATAGGTAATCAGATTCCTGGGAGTCATTGAACTAACTCATCGAGGTTAAATTGATAATCAAAAGTTACATTTCTACATTATTTGTGTTGAAAAATAAGAAATGATTTGTAAATCTGTCCGTTAATATCTGCTGTAGCTCTGCATCAGTCTTTTGTTTGTTTCTCTTTTCTCTTTACAAACAGAGTCTTTTCTCTGGACGTAAACTCGACTGTATTTCATGTCTGTCCTCCTCACAAGCATCACAAGACACATCAAAGCCCCGAGGCCGAGCTGGAGATGGAAGGAGGGAGGAGGAGGGAGGAGGAGGAGAGGGGAGGAGAGGAGAGGAGGAGGAGGGAGGAGAGGGGAGGAGAGGAGAGGAGGAGGAGGGAGGAGAGGGGAGGAGAGGAGAGGAGGAGGAGGGAGGAGAGGGGAGGATGCCCGCACTTTAATCTTCTTTATCTGCTGATGTGAGGACAGACTGTCCCAAATTCCATTTATAAAAGAAATACTGATGCAAAAAGGCTGAGCGTGTCTTTATACCAGAGTGAACAAATTGGGATGCAAATGCGCAGCCTTTGAACTGTGTAAAGTGGCATAATGGGATGATCCATAAATTATTAATCAGTGTTGGTTTAGAGCTGAAACCCAGAAGACGGCTGACATCACCACTGCACATGAAACCCAACGAAGAAATGATTTCTTTTTCCCCACACATCATCATTGTTTCATAAAAAACGTCCAGATTTTTATCTTTTAAAATCTTCAAATGAGTTTTAACAAGATTTTCTCAAAAGAAAGATACTATAGCTGCTATTTTCTGCATTTATAGGCATTTAGTAAAATGAAAATGAAGGGAATTGGTCTTTGTGCCTTCCATGATAAAGGTTTTCTAACAAATTAATTAGAAAGGCTGAAGTAATATTGGTATTATTGATGGTGTAACCTTACTGAAAAGACTCATGAATACAGACCTGAAAACTATCATAATAATAATAAATAATAAGAATACACTGTCCTGATCTCACTGTCTTTTTAGGAGAATATTATAAATTTACATCAGCTTCAAATCAAAACTTTAAGCGGCTATAATCTATATTTTTATAATGTTGAAATGACTACGTGTAATGTGATAAAGGAACCCGACTGCAGCTCCCCTCAGCGTTTTAGCATCTTTCAGCTCTTTGTTTTGGTTTTACAGCGACTTTACTGTCCTGG
>VMKM01002899.1:0-53621 GCA_008360985.2 Macquaria ambigua
CCCATCTAGAAGGAAATAACCCTGAGCGGTATTTCTCACCTCCGATGCTGGCACAACTCTGTCAAATAGCTCAGTTAAGGAGGAATCTGCCTTCTGTTCTGCCACCAACTCAGCCTGAGAAACAGCTAGCTGGTCAACTGGCAATGAAACTGGCAACTCCAAACACTCTGGCTCCACTACATCCTGTGCAGCACGGCTGGCAGCACGGGTGACAGCACAAGCTGGGAAAATGTCATCTGAGTCTAGTGGCCTCACTGGGGATGCTACAGCCCTAAAGGGTGTCAGCTGCTTCACCACATTAGGCACACCATCAGCCCACACTTTGTCACCAGCTAAATCATTCCCCAAAATCATGTGCACACCCTCAACAGGCAACTGAGGACGAACCCCAACTGGCACTTCACCCTGAACCAGACCACATTGAAGACTGATTTGGTGCAAGGGAACAGACAGTGGAACCAACCCCATTCCAAGAATGAGCACGCAACCACCAGTATCTGTGTCTGACGAAAATGGTAGCACAGACTCAAGAATGAAGGAATCCAATGCCCCAGTGTCTCTCAGAATCCTAATGGGAACCTGCTCACAACTTCCTACCAATGAGACCAACCCATCTGATGTAAAAGCAGCATAATCAGCTTGAGGGGACACCAGGCCAGTATGGGACTGCAACTGATCAAACTCCCCTCGCTCCACAGATGTCCTGGCTGGAGCAGCCATAATAGCAGGTTTCACCAGACTGGAGGACTTTTTTGCTTTCAGCACTGGACACTCATTTTTCCAGTGCCCCCTCGCTTGACAGTACCTACATGTGCTGGAACTCACCGTTCCACCCCGCCCACTATAACCAGCCTTCTGAGGAGCTGCCTCACCAACTGTTTTTGTCCTCCCTTGCCTAGAATAAGCATCGTTTTTACAGCGTACCTCTATCCATGTCAAAGAAATGTTTGTGAGTTAGAACATATTCGTCAGCCAAGACTGCAGCCTCACTGGGAGTTTTTACTTTATGTTAATTTATGAATGTAGCAACATGCTCGGGCACTGAGTTTTTAAGTTGCTCCAAAACGACCAAATTACAAAGATCCTCAAGTGTGTCAGCTTTAGATGCTGTGCACCAACGGTTAAACTGGGAAAACAAGTCGCGAGCAAACCCTGTATAAGTCTGATTGTCGAGTTTTTTCCTAGAACGAAACTGCTGCCGATACGCCTCAGGCACCAGTTCGTATGCTTTTAACACTGCTGACTTCACTGTTTCATAGATTTTACTGTCTGCTACACTCAAAGCTGAATAGGCTGCTTGTGCCTTACCAGTTAGAACACACTGTAGCAACATAGTTCTGTCCAAATCTGGCCATTCTCTAGCATCTGCAATCCTCTCAAACAGGGAAAAAAGGTGTCTAGATCAGATTCACTGAATTTCGGAAGCAAGCGGAGATTATTAACCAAATCAGACTGAGATTCGCGACTGTCAGCTCGGGACACATCTAACAACTTACCCTCTTTGACCAGCTCCAAATGATACTGCTGCACATCCAATTTTGCACACTCGGTTTTATGTTTGATAGTTTCAATTTCTACCTCCTTCTCACATCTCAGCCTCTCTAACTCCAATTGCTGCTTTAATTGCAACTGCAACAATTCCTTTTGTTGTTCAAAAGTTAACGTCCCTGGACTAGGCACTAACTTAGACCCCAAACTGCTAGCAGGCTGCAAACAAAGAACTCCAGCCTCAGTCAAGCAACACTTTAAGCATGTTTTCACCGTCTCTTTTAACTTCTTATCTGGAATTTCAATGTTGTAGTGCTCTGAAATCTTCAAAAGTTGCTCTTTAGTGCACTGATCAAGTACAGACTCTGAAGGATTCTGAATGAAACTATCCACCAGAGAAGCCATCATCCCAAACCAATAATTCACTACAAACTTTGACTGGGACACATGGAAAAACCAAACCTGGGGTAACAAATGAACAGGATACCCACCCCTATATCTATGCTAACTATAACCATTCAGGCTAACTAACTAGCTCACCCCTAGTCTTCGTGCAGTTAACAGTGGGGGGTTTTTATGCACACGAAACCAGTGGGGTGAAGAAAGCAACCAGCAACTGGCGACCCTCTCACAGCCACGGAGGTGCTCCCGAGCCAAAAGCTCTACCCACCTTCGCTGCCACCTAGATTAGATCACCACGAGCTCCCTAGAGGAACCCGCTGTCAAGCCTATCAGGGGAAAAGGTATTCCTGAACAAACTGACACAAACATACCCCAGGGAAGGCCTACCACCAAGCCCCAGTTAAGTACACAATGGACAAAAGAAAAGGACCAAATGCTCATCTCTCACAAACTACCTTGAAACAAAAAAAAAAAAAACCTGACATTTCCTCTCCAAAATGGTGGGTGAATAATTACCAAACTATACTAACAGTTAGGTCCAGAAACAAACCAGTCTACACTCCTTGACAGACAAACCACATCCGTAGCCACTGCCACCGGAGGTAGCAACCCACCAACCTAGTCCGGGCCAAGTTAGAAAACAAATTAGGCCAAAGGTAATTTACTTTAGTCAATTTAATTTACTACCAAACAACTTGGGATCCCGGATGAGCCCCCACTTGTCACACACCGGCTCAACGCGTGTGGCAAAGAGGAGAGGCAAGTCAGGTTAAAGTGCCAATTGATGATTTTATTAGAAATAAACAAACAGAACTATTTATAAGGAAAGCATGAGGTGTGAAAAGTGAGAGCATCAGTAGTGAATGGAATGTATGGGTGAGTGAAGAATGTATGTTTGTGCGAGTGTTGCGAGTGCCAAAATAGTAAACCAAACCAAAACCTGGGGAGGGGAGGTCCTGAGAGAGAGAGAGACAATGACACCAGGCAGGTAATATAGCCTTAGTGAAGGCCCACACAGGTGCCACGCAATCACCCCAACGACCCTGTGACTGCAAGCTCCTGCAGGAAGAAAGCAATCAGCTGCAGGCAGAAAGGGGAGGGGTCGTAACACTTTCAATAATTTGGATCTGTTGTACTGGTTTGTCTGAAATCCTACCAGATTTCATGGCTCTAGGAGTTATATGTCTGAATATACAGTACTGAACCCTAAAAATGGCTTATTTTGTAGGAGGAAAATGACAACATTCCCAGTGGCAAAAAACTATGCAATTCTCAAAATTCAGCCAAAATATTTTACAGAACTTATTTTTTGGTCTCAAATAGCATATACACAAGGTCCGAACAAAAACTAAAATGTAAACAAAACCTCTATTTGATTTGACATGGAATGACCCAATTATGAGATGATAAGTCACAATTATGTTTTAGTATTTTAACCTGCTATTAATGAAAATCAACTTTCTGAAGTATTTTTTATTAATTCAAGTTTAATTTTTCTTGATTCTAGTCCTGTGGCCTGCCTTAAATTTTGTTGTTTCAAAATAGAACTATTCCTTCTGTGCTAGCAGATTTAGTCACTTGTATTAACAAAATAAGGTTTTTGGGACTCACTTATAGAAATAAATACCTTGGAAAAGGTAAAATTATTAGATAAGTACCATATTGTTGTGTAGACAGCTGGATTGATTCAAATAGAAGTATCCGTTCTGTCAAACACCTGTAAGACGGTCAACTGAAAAACAGCTGAAATGCTTCCTGTGTAGACACGCTGTTAGAGTTCACACATTAAAATAGTAATTTGAGATATAATTATTTGTGCAGCTCTATTCTCTTATGAGTGAATGCCTCCATGTCTCTCCATTCCTTTATTCTTGTGTTTCTGCAGACTCTTGACTATGAGACCAAGAAGTCATACACCTTCAAGGTCGAGGCGTACAACACACAGCTGGACCCCCGTTTCCTTCACCTGGGGCCGTTCAAGGATTCAGCGACAGTCAAGGTGAATGTTCTGGACATCGATGAACCTCCTGTCTTCACCAAGCCCTCCTACTCTATGGATGTGTACGAGGACACTCCTCCAGGAACCATCATCGGCTCTGTGACGGCTCACGACCTGGATGCCAGCAGTAGTGCTGTCAGGTAAAAACAAATTCATTAGTCAGTGGGAACAATAATTACAGTGCCCTGTACTGCTTATAGCCACTGTCAAAGTACACAAGAGAACTTAAACATTATTTCAGTTTAAGATTTTAGATTTTTAGTTTCAAGATTTAGTATTAGCATTTAGTATTATTTAATTTCCAGTCCTGGAGCCAGTTGCTTACCTTGCGAGGCAGCTGGATTCACAAGATCACGAGAGAAACCATCTAGCCAGGCTTCAAGTTATGCATTTATGGCCTAACCACAGTGGTTCGGACCAGTCAGCGTCCTATGAAGAACTACTGTTCTGTACACACTGTTCAGGTGTGATGACTGTGACTGTTCTTTCGAAAACAACAATGGCGGCTCCAAAAGAGGTTAGCATAGATGCTGCTGTAGCATGAGTTATATCAGAACCGTAGAGTATTTCTTCATTGAAAGAAGAGAAAAGAACAAGACTGAAGGCTTTTCTCCATGGAAAATATGTTATCGTTCTTCTCCCGGCTGGCTTTGGCTCTCCTACTACGTCATATGGTTCATTGATCTGATTGGTTGAAGTTAGCCCATGATAGACGTGATAGACAGATGGTTCAACCAATTCCAAGGACGACTTCTCAGACGGTTCTGTGTAACAAACCATCTGGTGCGTCAGGTTAGCCAGTTGCACCAGCTTACCACCAACCACTTAAGTTCAGACTTAGCCTAGTTATAACGTAAGTGTTTACTAAGAATAGATTTAAGTATCACTAAATTAAAATGGGTTACACCACACAAACTACAACATCTTTTCTAGGAGACAGGGTTGAGGAGACTGAAGTTCATGTCCTTCTTGTACCCATAATCAGCGTTGGTTTCTTTGAACCATGACAGCAGTGTTTTGGTTGCCTAAACTTATCCGTAGAGGTGGCCTGTCAGAAAACATCCATATGAGTAATTTTTGGGATGGCCATGCTGGTATTTTGGAAGGCACAAACAGCCTATTTTTTTTATAAATGAGAACTTGGTGGCCTCTAATGGTTGGCAGAAACATTAATGTACATTAATTGTTCATTGGAGGTTTAACAATGTTATAAATAAATACAGCTGTACTTGTTTTGATTTTAGTGGGTCATAGTTATGGGTGTCCCAAACTGAGCATCAAAATGCCAAACTGCTTTGCTACCTTGGTGCTTAAAGACAGCAAAACTAGCACTTTTGTGTTTTTAATGGGCTCTCCTGTGACAAAAACTTTCTTTACTGTGCCCCACTGCTGGAGTGAGAGCATTTCTCAAATCTGTGTCCTTTGATGACAGAGGACCCAGCCCACCACTGTAAGTTGTTTCCCTCTCATGTGCTCTTATCTCTGCAGGTATTCATTGGAATGGCACACAGAGTCTGACAGCTGTTTTGACATTGACACCGTTGAAGGAACCATTTCCACTAATGAATACCTGGATAGAGAGACAGCTGTGCAGCACAATATCACTGTGGTGGCAACCAAAGTCAGTAAGTATTCCACACCAAAAACATCCTGTATCTGAAACGAAGCATACACAGCCCAGAGCTGGTCATACAAAGAGAAAACAATGTGCCTGACATCGTATTATGACCCTTTTAAAGTAATAATCCTAAAAATCAAACCCCATTTTTGATACTGTTTATGGTCAGCATTTCTTCAGTAATAGCCATCCAATTTATTTACATTCTGTAATTACCTATCTATATAGTGCCTTTCTTGTATGCTATTCAAATTACCACCAATGCACAATCTGTGCTGACATTAACCTCTATATATAGCCTACAAACTGTGCAAAGACCGTTGCATCATAACACACATCATTACACATAGTCAGACATCAGATTGATGTTGCTGTTGAACAAAGCTGTCTAGTTCTTGACTATCTTAAATTGGACTAATTTGCCATGAATTCTAGGTAAGTTAAAACTTTGTTCAAACTAAAAAGCATGGCTGATCAAGCAGCCACAGGAAATCACGCAGCTCTGTCCACTCCAGCAGAAAATGTTTTCCTTTTGGAAAAATACAACAGTTACAGGGACATTTTACCGGGAAAAGAGTGTAGCAACACAATATACTTCCTGTAGCATGATATCATAGAGCAGTACAGACCTGTAGCAGAGCTGAGCTGCTATAGCTTCTTAATTTGGAAGGCTCAGTATTTAGCTAACTCAGTCAGGCTTAGGATAGGTGACGATCTCCTCACCGCTGTGTATTTCCAACAGGTTACTGCAATCTCTAAATACTTTTTTCCTTTGTATTGCTTATTGCACAACATTGTTTGCAAACCACAAATTATGAGCCATGTTTTCCTCTTTTTGTCTGCCACTGGTCAGCAGGTGTCACTGATTGTTACCATGGAAACATGGCTCTTAGTTCTAACTTAGCCTAGCGGTAGGGTGGCTAACTTTTTAGGCTTAAAATAAGTCAGTCTATATTTCTGTGAAACTATCTAGCTTGCAATTAGGTTAAATGTAGGAATGGATACAGGTTTGTCTCACTGCTTTGACAATGTGTCCACGCCTCTATTTATCTTCACTGGATGACATTACTGTTCTCCCAGTGTAGTCACCCCACAGTATGATTTCCCTGTGAGTGCTCCTTCCTGTGGGGGCCTAAACTCCAAGCGTCCATGGAATCTATGACTATGTGTTATGACTGCTAGGGGAAGGGGAAGCAACATAAAATCAGATGGATTTGGTAAAATAAAGTTATTTATTTACAAAAACTTAGATAATAGACATACTGTATACAAAAAAGAGCTACAAAGAAAAAAGGGCATGTGGGTGCTGTTGAAATCAAATAAATAAGTATAAACAAACGGGGACTCTTAAAATAAGAGCTACAGCTAACTTTACCTAAAAGAAACAAAAAAGGAAATAAAACCTCACTACCTGATCCAAAAACAAAACACAGCACCCCTGCTCCTAGTGATTCTAAACAAGAAAATTCTGATTGTGTGTGCGATCAGCAGACTAAACTGTACCTGGCCCAATCCCCAGGTAGTTATGAGTGCCTTGATTCTATTTCACAAAAGCTTGCACAATGATTATCAGCTATTAAACTGACACAGCAACGAGAGGCACTGTGGTGAGCTGTTCACTTGAAATCCCAGCCTCCTCGACTGACAAGATGGCCAGGTAGCCTATTTAAAAGGTGTCCCCTGAAATGCCTTCGTGGATTGGATCAGGATCTTCAGGAGTGGGAAGTCGGATGGGCAACGCCTCCTATGCTGGGGATAACATGTCCTACTCCCTCCAACATAACACACACTAAAACAGGGTTAGACACATACAGGACGGGTGCCAGCAGCCGTAACACTATGGCATGCACGTACTGGACATGATGCGGAATACATTTGACATTAAACTTCAATATTTTGACTGTCTTCTTCAGTCTTATTTATTAAAACAAGGGGACACAAGGAGTCCTCTCAGGATTAACTGTGTGTAAACAGATACACCAGTTGCTCTTCCTCTGTCAGAGTAGCTACTCAAGGCATGTTTGCCGTAGCAGCCTCCCAGCATGCATTTTTACATTTTATACAAATTTTGTGTTCTTGTATTTTTTATGTCATTTTGTCCTACATTGTGCTCAATGTTTCCACTGTTTCTACATTTTCATCGCAGTTAAACTTTAGATATTACCAGTGAATGTGGTTAAACTATGGGTGATGTTGGTTTTAGATTGGTGGGGGTTCCCAGTGGACATAAGCCTGCTATGAAAATGAAACCTTACTAAAATCTCTCAAAAAGCAGCTTTATTCACATGAACTTATTTCAGGAAAGTGAGTTCTGCAGTTAATCATTGAAGTTAAGGTTTTATTGTTCAAATGACAAATTCCCATTTTAATGTCAAATTAAATCTGGTCTTAAATCTAGTCAGAATCTTCTAGTTGAGTTTTGTCTCTTTTTGCTCACTGTATTTTGATCTACAAATTATTTTGGTTCTTTTACATGCTTTTTTGGTTCTGCTTACATGCAGTGTACATGCTTTTATTTTGTTTTATATTTTATCATGTATAAGTAACTATGGGTAACTCTTTATTATGAAAATGTAATTGTGATAATTTCACCAATAGATCATAGTGATTTTACAAAAACCTGCATGATCTCATCTAAAATCATAATTATATCAAACACTCTTTCATTATAAATCTCAGAAAACAAGCCTTTTGTATCTGAAAATTACTTCATGTATGGGATTCACCCTAAAATGTCATGGTCATGATCCAGCTAACTCTCAATAAGCCTGCACTTTGGCAGGTCTGGGCTTAAGGACGTTGCTCTGACAACAGTTCCAGATTAATTTTAAGACAGCTTTGAAGAACCAGAAAATCCAGACTCATGTCAAATCGTCAATATTTTAATCCAGATAACTTGGTTATCCATGTACGAAGAACAGGGCCCAGGACTGAAATCTGAAGGATTATACAATAACTTTAGAGGTGCCCTGTGGAGTTTTTTTTAAACAAACACAGTTTCTGTTTACATTCAGTGTTTTTCACCAAAATACATCGTGTGTATCCTTGGTGTAACAAACCTTCCTTACTCATAGCATATTTGCAAAGCAGATTTGTCCTAAAAGTTGGATTTGTGCATTGTTTGCATCCATTTTTACAAACTACCATTCTTCCCTGCCTTTGTTGGCACATTGCTTCATTTGTTTGTATGTTACGCCTCATGTTGGTCAGTGGAACAGTGTGAAACCATTGGCAGGAATGTGTATCGCGTCACCCACATGCACGTGCGTGTACACGTGCGCACTTACATGTGCGTGCATCCTCGTGGGCGTGCATGATAAAATTAAACGGGGACCCACACATAAAAACCTTTCTCTATAGTACTATAGTGATCAAAAACACTACAGGGTATGTTTAAACTTGTAGTTGAAAAAAAACTTTCAAAACATCAGCATGTATTAGGATTATACAGGACTTCTCCACTTTTTCTGGCTTGATTAATAGACCCCACTTTATTGAGTGTATCACATCCCAAGGTTGAGAAACTCTGAGTTAATATACTGGTATCAGTATAATTTACCACTGTGTTAAGCCTGTTCCTAGATGTGGAGTCCTTACAGTACAGTTTTACTGGTTTTAGCTTCAATATCACCTCCAAAATCAGTAGGTGTAAAAGCAGTAATAGTTCACACCAGTCTGATCTCTTAAAAAAAAAAAAGAGTACAGCCTTTCTGTAACCTAGAGAGGGAAATTAAAAAAGTGACAAATGCCAAAATGTAACATATTTATTTGCTAACATTTTCACCTGAAAAACCTTTGTGAATTTGTTGTAGTGTAATACAATCCAAATCATGGTGATGGAACTCACAATATACAATAATGTGAGTCCGCCACACATAGTTTTTAAACATTTTCACCATGTTTGTACCTCTGTAAGTATGATTTAAGCCCCATTCGGATGAGATTAACACTATAAGGGAAGGTAGGGAATTAAATATTCACTGTGCTCCTCTTTAACTGTAACTTAACTAAAAAATAATTTTTCCTGAGCACTTTGAGGAGGTTTACATCAATGTTGGCTTAAAAGCTATGATTGAAAGTTCATTCATGAACTCGGAAACAGCAATATCAACCAGTCTCACTTCATAATAGCTGTTCTGAAGCTTTTGATCATATTATCAGCAGAAAAAGAAAGGAAAAGTGATTTGTAGTGAAAAGTTCAGTAGTAAAACATGCAAAATCACTGTTTTGCATGTTTTTGCCGTGTATTCAACTGTGTATTTACTTCATGCCACTTTCCTGAAGTGAATACATATTAACAGTCTGTGCACTCTACAACATTTAATAAAAGAAAGTAATGACATACATAATTAAAACATGGAAAGACAAACCATTGCGACTATTTAAATTCCTAAGGGAAGGTACATTAGTTATATGTAGTGGTACATGTACAACTGTATCCCCCAGTCCTCTACAGCTGCAGCTGCACTCCAACCAAACATGCAGTGACTGTGGTAGAAATTTAGTAAATTTGAGCAAGCAGCTTAACTCCAGTGTGCACCATATGATTTCCTGCTGTAATCTTCTTGAGGAGGCAAAGGGCTGCCGAGTCACAAATCTACCAAACCTCCTCATTAGATAGAGCAACAATATAAATCCTCTGACTCTGTCACAGTTCAGTTATAGGATAAAACACAAGATTGTAAATTAAATAGTAGGATGATCCAAAATGATTGGAGAAGACTATCTGACAGGCGTTTGAGATGAGGTTAAAAGCACACAGCTGGGGCTCATGTAAATGTTTGATAAGTATCTGACTCCATCTAGTGGCCAAAAATGATGTTGATGCAAATGGCATCAACAGGACAAAACACAGCAGCAGCATTTTGGGTTTGGCTGAATAATGTGGCATGTCAGATGATGTGATGAATGTAAAAGCTTTCGAAACATAATTTAGACACAACTTAAACCAGTACTAGTGAAACTTTTTTCACTAAGCAACATATTCAATTGAGCCTTGGTGGATCTAAATGTTCCTAAACAAAAAACTCCACATTTCACACTTCACAAAATCAAATTTCTTTCTTTACAATTCTGTAATATATAAATACTCCCGTACATCCACATACGTAAACCATGACATGCTTTTGAAAGTTCTGGGAAAGCAAGTAGGTGGACCTTGAGTTAAGGTGTCTTTTGTCAAACAATTTAATTATATTTTCAGAAAATGTACTACAGTAACAACATTAAAGTCTGATAGCGGTTTCAGAGACCCACTCTTATGTATGTTTTTAATCCTAGAATGAAAATTACCTACGGTGGCCCTGAGGGTCAAAACACAACAACATTACACAAAACACAACGATATTTCACAAAACACAACATTACACAAAACACAACGACATTTCACAAAACACGACATTACAAAAAACACAACATTACACAAAACACAATGACATTTCAGATTACGGAAAGGGTAGGACATTACACAAAACACAATGACATTTCAGATTACGGAAAGGGTAGGACATTACACAAAACACAATGACATTTCAGATTACGGAAAGGGTAGGACAACACTTCTTATTTGTGATTGGACAGAAATCAAGTCAATCAATGAGCGCAAACCAGATGTCGGGAGAACTCTCTTCCGGTCTGAGAGATAGCTTAACTGGTGATCGAAACAATGGCAGAGTTTATTGTTCTAACTCTAAACAAACAGCCATATTCATAGTTTCACAGCTTTCCAACATTTAAAAAGGAGATGGATTTTGTCCATAAGAAGAGACGAGGGAGCAGGATTTACCATGAGGAGAAGCAAGTACTGCCTCTCTGGATGAGAGGCCTCTCCTCACGGTAAATCCTGTGCATCCCACGTCTCTGTGTGTGCCTTGCACTTCAAGGAGGCCAGACACAAATGGCCAAAAGAAGTGGTTTTGATGTGGACGAAACGGCGGCTGATGAAATTGAGTACGTTGATGCAGCAGTGCTGGTACAGTCCTTTTATCAGTCCTTTTTATGAGTACTGTTTCTATGGACACTGAGACAACAGCTTTTGAGCACAGGTAGGAAAGGAGAACCATCTGACTGTTTAACAGGAAAAATGTACCATTTAACCATACTAATCAAAAATGAATTGCTTGTCTAACTGACCTTTTCACATCACCTTAAAATTAGTCAACAAGACAGACAACATCTGCAATTCTGATTTTTGGCAGAGAAAGAAGAGAATGGGAGGAGAAAACATGCTGTTAAGAGTCTGTGACTATAGATCGTAGCATAGTAGCGCCCCGACCGGAAGTCGCATTTCGTTAACTTGAGTTCTGTCCAGTCACAAATACGAAGTGTTGTCCTACCCTTTCCGTAATCTGAAATGTCGTGTTTTGTGTAATGTTGTGTTTTGTGTAATGTGTTTTGTGTAATGTTGTTGTGTTTTCTGAAATGTTGTGTTTTGACCCTCAGGGCCACCGTAAAATCCAGTCTAGGTGCCACTATCTTGTTTGAAAAGCTTTTTTTTATTTTCTGTCTCTCTCTCTCTCTGATCCTGTTATCTTTCTCACTCTGATCTTCATCACTCACATTCAGTTCTTCTCCATCGTACTGTTCTCGTTCTGTTATTTCCTGATCTCCTCCCTCTGTGAGTTTGTCCTCTGTCTCTCCTTCCAGCCCCTCATGCCTCTCATTTTGCTTTCCTTTTTCATCTCTTTCTACTGACCAGTCTTTTGCTAAAGTTAGACATATAGGCTCTTTTGTAGTCAAGATGTGATAGGATCTCTTGGTTAAGATCAGTGTGTTATACACTGTGTTCCAAATTATTATGCAAGTAGGATTTCAGTTAAATACAGCAATTTCTTTTTTGTTTTTCAATGAAACGTTTCACTTGTGTTGTTTCTCCTGTCTGTTTAAAACACTGACATCAATTTCAGACAGGTTTGATAATTAATTTGGCAGGTGAGCCTAATTAAAGGGAAACTACTTAAGGAGGTTGTTTCACATTATTAAGCAAGTCACAGGTTTCATGCAATATGGGGAGAAAGAAAGCTCTTTCTGCAGATGAAAAGCGTGAAATATTGCAATGCCTTGCAAAAGGTATGAAAACACTGGAAATTTCACGAAAACTTAAGAGAGATCATCGTACTGTGAAAAGATATGTGTGTGATTCAGAGCGCAGACGGGTTCGTTCAGATAAAGGTGATTTCTGTCAAGCAAATACATCGTATTAAGAGAGCAGCTGTTAAAAAGACACTGCTGAGCAGCAAACAGGTATTTGAAGCTGCTGGTGCCTCTGGAGTCCCAAGAACCTCTTGATGCAGGATCCTTCATGTAGACTGTGTTGACAATCTCTATAGTTACGGCTACAGCGTGATGACGTCAGGGGGCGCGGGGAATGCCGGGTACGTGGAGTCAACTGTAGCTTGTGGTTTGTTTCATGGCTAATAAAAGCTAACGAGTGTTACACCGTGAATGTCTGCAACCTTCCTCATTCATGCACATCTACACTTCAGAAGCTTGCAGTTGTGCATAAAGCTGTATTTCGGCCACCCCTAACCAATGCTCACAAGGAGAAACGTTTGCAGTGGGCTCAGAAATACATGAAGACCAATTTTCAAACAGTTTTATTCACTGATGAATGCCGTGCTACACTGGATGGTCCAGGTGGATGGAGTTCTGGATGGCTGGTGGATGGCCACCACGTCCCAATAAGGCTGCGACGTCAGCAAGGAGGTGGTTGAGTGATGTTTTGGGCTGGAATAATGGGGAGTGAGCTGATAGGCCCCTTTAGGGTGCCCGAAGGTGCCAAAATGACCTCTGCAAAATATGATCCAACTGATCATGTCCTGCCATGGTATAAAATGAAGAACCGTGCCTTCCGTAGTAAAATCATTTTCATGCAAGACAATGCACCATCCCATGCTGGAAAAAATACCATTGAGTCCTTGGCTGCTATGGGCATAAAGGGAGAGAAAATCATGGTGTGGCCACCATCATCCCCTGACCTCAACCCTATTGAGAACCTGTGGAGCATCCTTAAAAGGAAGATCTATGAGGGTGGGTGGCAGTATACCTCAAAACAGCAGCTCTGGGAGGCAATTCTGGCATACGCAAATGAAATCCAGGCAGAAACTATACATGGACTCATGGAGTTCAATGGATGGGAGAGTTGTGAAGGTGATATCCAAGAAGGGCTCCTATGTTAACATGTAACTTGACCTGTAAAGGTCAAGGAAAAAAGTATGGTATGGGAAGCCTTCAAGGCAACTTGTAGGAGCTGGATTATAAGCTACTCAACGGCTAAGAAAAAGGAAAAACTGGCTAGAAAGCATGGTCTGATTACTGAACTTAAGACCCTTCAATCAAGGCATGTGTTGGATCCCGACAACTTGCATCTAAAAAACTCAATGTCGGTTATGAAAACAGAATTACAAACAATCCTACATGAGGAAAATGCATTTGCTCTTTTTCAGCTATGCAGAAGATATTTTGAATCTGGCGATAAAGCTGGTAAAATGCTTGCTCTAAGATTGGAACAACAAGAAAACCGTCAGTCAATTTCTAGCATAAAAGATGAAGATGGGTCTTTGGTTTGTAAACAAAATCAAATCAACCAAGCATTTACAAAGTTTTATAGCACATTGTATAAATCAGAATGTTGTACGACTGAAAAGGAAATGGAAGACTTTTTCAGACATATATCTTTATCAACCCTTAGTGAAGAAGAAAGGGAATCATTGGAGGCTCCTGTCTCAGAAAACGAAATTAAATTGACTATCAAATCCCTTTCAAGGGGTAAAATACCAGGCGATGATGGCTATACAATTGAATTTTATAATTGTCTCCAAGACACTCTTACACCACTTCTAAGGTTGCTGTTTAATGATTTAATACTTAAACAATCTATGCCACTAACCATGCGCCAAGCTACTATTTCATTAATTCCAAAACCAGGCAATGACCACTTGCAAATTTAGGTCTTTGAGCATTTTAAATAACGACTACAAACTGTTTGCGAAGGTTCTTGCAAGGCGAATGGAAAAGTTTATAACTTCTTTGATACATATTGACCAAGCTGGCTTTATACCAGGTCGCCTAGCCTCAAATAATATGATGAGGCTACTACATGTCCTGACAAGGGTGGGGGCTTATCAGCATCCAGCAATAGCAGTATCTCTGGACGCTGAGAAAGCCTTTGATAGAATAGAGTGGAAATATGTTTTATGCACTTTCCAAATATGGTTTTGGTCCGGTCTATGTGAAATGGGTAAAGGCACTCTATCATGAACCAATAACAGTTAAAACAAACGGTATAAGGTCGGACCAATTCCACCTCTATCGGTCTACACGTCAAGGTTGCCCAACATCACCAATCATTTTTATCCTTGCCCTTGAACCCATTGCATGTGCCATACGGGCTCAAAAGGATGTAACTGGTATTAGTATTGGTGACTATGAATTCAAAGCCAGCCTTTTTGCTGATGACATATTAACTTTAGCGAATCCAAAATCTTCCATCCTTCAAGTACTAAAGCTTATTGATACATTTGGACAGTTTTCTGATTACAAAGTAAATTACAGCAAGAGTGAGGCTATTCCACTTAATCATCTCACTTTTCAATCTCATTTGGGCATAACCCCCTTTAAGTGGAAGCCAAAAGGCATGAAATACTTGGGAATTAAAATTCGTTACCCCATTGAAAAAATGGTTGAGTTAAATGCACCAGATCTACTAAAGACTATAAGGGAAGACGTCAAAAGGTGGACAGTCTTGCCTTTATCTCTGTGGGGCAGATGTGAAGTTATAAAAATTAATATGTTACCAAGGCTGACTTTTCTTTTGTCATCTATACCGCTCAAGTTTCCCCCAAGCTGGTTTAAGGAAATAAATTATTCTCTGGCTTCTTTTGGAAGGACAAAAAACCGAGGGTCAGTTATAAAAAACTGATAAACCCACACAATAGGGGAATAGGGCTACCAGATATCCACCAGTCCTACATAGCTTATAATTCAAGATATCGCCTGCATTGGGCTTATAATGGTGTGAAAAAGATTGGCAGTTGGGAATGGCTTGAGGAGAAAATTTTAGAAGACCATAATAAAGATTGATCTCTACCAATTCCCAGAATGGAATTTACCATTATGTCCATTATGAAACAATTCTTTGTTCACTGCGGGTGGCAAACCCCTTATTAATAGTGTAGGGCAGCAGCATAACATAAAGCAGGTAGGGTAAGTGTGTAAAATGGAAATATTGTCCCTTTCAATGAGTTGAAAAAACAGTTTGGGCTGAAAGATTCAGAATTTTTTCTTATCTGCAAATAAAATCTATTGATCTATTGATTTTGTTATAGATGGGCATAGATGTGGGAAACAAAAGAGACTTAGAAGACAAACTAACGGGAGCAGCTGGCAGTCTCAGCAATGTATAGGCTGCTGCGCTCTGCTACGTCTGACAGCAACTTCCAAACTAAATTACAATGGGAACGTGTCATGGGTATACCCATAACTACAACACAATGGGATGCAGCACTTAAAAATAGTACTAAAATATCAAACTGTGTCAGATACAAGATTCTGCAAATAAAGATGATACATTACCCCCTGCACAATGAAGAAAAGTATCATACATTATCCAAATTGTGTTGGCATGGTTGTGAAGCAGAGGGTACACTGATGCACTTGTTGTGGTACTGTCCTCTTGTTAAGCAGTTCTGGTTGGATATTATTGGAAATTTGTCATGTCTTCTTATTATAGATATTATTCCCTGTCTGGTAACCTGTATACTAGGTGTGAAAATGGCCATTGCGTGTCCAAAAATTGTGCATAGTATTATTGCACTGGCCTTTCTACCAGCCAAGTGAATCATTTTAATGAACTGGAAACAAGGACTGGAAACTGGCGCAAGGACTTTATGGACTCACTATCAATGGAACAGGCTGCTCTAATTCTTCAAAACATTGATAGGCCCGATGGTCTTGATGGTCCCTGGAACTTTATTAGGTCTTGTTTTGAGAAACCTTAAACAGACCCTGTATTTTTGAATCTCTGTTGTTATATTCTGTACCCCCTCTCCCCCCTTTTATTTATTGTCACTTTTTTTTTGTTTGTTTGTTTGGTGGTTTGTTTGCTTGTTTGTTTTTTGTTTGTGTGTGTGGTCACTGTCATTTCTTTGTTGGTTGAAAATTATAAATAAATTTTAAAAAATGTTTTCACTGGGTTTAATGCAACATAATGCATAGTTTGTACATTTGTATTTTTGTTAACACTGTAAACCAGGGGTTCTCAAACTTATTACTCAAAGGTACGCATCTGCTTTTTATTCAAGGTCAGAGGTCCGAAATGACCCCCTCCCCTCCACACACACACACACACTGTTTACAGGTAGGCCACAATTCATGTCACACTAGTTGTAGAAATTGTGTACTAGAGAAAACGAGACACATTCTGTATCTGCGATTTAGGAGCTGATAGCAAATTCTCCGGTGTAACGTTACTGCGTGAACTCAGCGGCAACAACACACAGCACTCTTTCCATAATAAGCCATAGTTATTACACTTCATTACATATTCATAACACGAGGTATGGGCTGGGTCCGGATTGACTTGCTGTTCAGTCCGGATGCGGACCGAGGTCCTGCTGTACACTTTCAGTGTTCTTCTGTCTTGATGTCTCACAGGATGTGCTTTGTAGCTATCATTTCTGCTGAGGTCACACTGATTAACACTGACTGTCAGTATGTTGTATTAACACAGGCTGTGTCACTGAGTGTATAGTCATATATGGCTTCATGTTGACCCTTACAGACAACCCTTTGCTGTCTATCAAAGTGTCAGTGACAGTCAACATTCTGGATGTGAACGAGTTCCCTCCTGAGCTGGCAGTTCCTTCAGATACCTATGTCTGTGAAAACTCCAGAGTCGGACAGGTAAATTGAACTGTATCTGATTGACATGATCTGCTGATTGTATATAAAGACTACACTAACAAAACGGTGTTGAACATATACTACACACATTTATTATTTAAATGGTTACCCTGGGTAACAAAGATTTATTATTTTGAGATCTCAGTTACCTCATGTTATAGCCATACACTCTCCTATAATCAATTCAAATAGTTCAGAGGGGGAGTTGCATATAATTGAATTGTATATTAAAATGTGACAACATACACCTCTAGATTAGAGGGAGTTACTGTTTTCCTTTTTGACATTTTCCCTGCCAGCCAAGATGAACCAGCAATCTTTAAATCACAAGCCATCAACTTTTCTCTCTAGGGCTCTCTGATTAAGTGTGCTTAGCCGATTCTCTCTGTTTGCTCCATGACCAGGTGATCCAGATGGTCAGTGCTGTGGATAAGGACCTTCCTCCTGTCGGCCAGAGGTTCTACTTTAAGTCCCCCAAAGAGCTTCGCAACAGAAACTTCACTGTTCGAGATTTTGGAAGTAAGTAAGAGGGGGATTTAAAAGGGAAGAAGAAGATGGTTACAATCTGTCTTATTGTACTGACTACTTTATTTCATTAGCAAAGTAATTTAAAGCGGGTATAATTTATATTTTTATAATAGCAGTGTATCAAATGACAATGTGATAATGTGAAAGGGGTTGCTTGTAGTGATGAATCTACAGAGATTTATCACCTGAATCTGCCACTCCCCTTGTCTTTACAGTACCTATAGTGAGTTTCAGCTAATTGTTTAGCTGCCCAGTCCACAACTTTACTGTTCTGTTTCTCTCTCACTGTTCTCAAAGTGTCATTTTCGGCTACAGCATGTGGCTGTTTTCAAAGAAAAAAAGCTCTAAAAACCCACTGCACACAACTGCAGACAGACACAGTTAGAGACTAGCTGGTGAACATAGAGGAGCATTTAGCAGCTAAGGAGCCAGATATTTAGTAGAGACTAAGAACAATACTAAAAGAGACTAAATATTGAACTTATATCTGCCAGAGGCCTGTACTATGAAGCAGGATTTGGGGTTAGCGAGGTAACTTCAGGTTTAACCCTGGGTTTTCAGGGTTATGACGGTAGTTCAGATAGCCAGGGGAGAAGTCGCTCTGGAAGGGAGGAGGGAGATGTTTCTTGTGTCCTTTGGGGGCCAGCTCTGGAGTTCTCTGCCATCCTCGGGTGTGGTCGTCCCCACATGGCGACTCGGTTCAAGCCACCTGTCTCTCTCTGATAATATTTTCTTCACATACCCCCACTTGGCTGGGGTGTGCACTTTGCAAGATTCAACGTGGGCAGTGATGTCAAATGTCAACGGCGTGAAACTTTACTCCACCCACCATAGATCTATTCTGTCTTAACTATTTTCTTTGTTCCAATTTATTTTCTAAAGGACGAATTTAGGTAATAAAGTTTATTACATGTCTAATGCTTGGCATTCTCTGCTGTAGAACGATACCCAACATCTTATAAAGACAGTCATAGACAGTGTTAACCCAGGTTTAAATGGCAATTATACACAACATGTTATTATGACAATTCACATACATACGTATCTATATTTATATACTGTATATGAATACATATACCCATAAGCCCAGCAAATTAATATAGTAAAATAAAATCAATAGATGTCTCTCTCCTAAGTGGGAAAGAAAACAAGCACATACTGTACATGTGTGTGTGTGTGTGTGTGTGTGCGCGCGCGCCCACATACACCCATATCTCTCTATATACACACATAGGTATAGCAAATGAGATGAGTAAAATATAATTACTACAGGTCATCCAGTTCTGATCTCTGCTACAGGAATGTAATAGAGTAGAGGGAGATGCAGAGGAAGTGGGCTAACACCCACACAGATACATCTGCACTCTGTACCAGGCAGAGTGGCATTTCAACTTAAATCTTTTTTCATTACAAGCTATAATCAATTATTTTGGTATGTAAATGCATATTCACATTTCCTGTTTCATCAGCTATTAAACTAAACCAAGACATCCCATCCCATCTTTATCTTTATCTGGATTAGTGGATAAGTGTAAACTATTCTTGTTGGTTCAGTTTCTTAAACAAAATTTCAGTACCTTTCAGAGGGTTAGTTAAACATAGCATATTAATTAATATACATTTAATTCAGCATGGCAAAGTCAGCTTCTTTGTCCTTGTGTCATGCGTATGTGTTGAATCTTCAGCCCATATCCTGGAATGTGGGAGTGTTAGACTACAGGCCTGTAAATTGGGCAATTGTCACTTAAAGGTATGGAGCCAAGACAGTGACTTTAATATTTGGCATTGAAAATAAAATTTGCTTTAAAAACAAAACCTGAACTGAAAAAGGAAACATTGGCATTGAAACATTTGTATAGGAAAATGTGTTTTTTTTACACTGTCAGTAGTTTTCAGTTTCAACTTTCTGTCACCATTTTGGCGTGGAGAGGAGTGGTTTGAGGGGAGGGGCAAGGAGAGTGCGATTTACATATAATCTGCATACTAAGGGGAGAACATCACTCTACACTCTTCCTGAACCAGCTGTCCTCTAGTCTGCTCCGAAGCCTCTGGCATCACTGCAAACCTACGGCAGTGGTCTCCACGAGTTCACCAGGAACTCTTGAACAGCAAGTAATTTTTTTTATTTGTTTGTGGCAATCACACGCCCGGCCATTATTATTTTTCACTACTTATTTGAGAAAATACGGTCTAAAATGTGAGAAATGATTGCGGAAATACAAGGTTTTCTTAGTCCTTTTTGGCCGCACCGGTACCATAATTGCATGGCTGTCAATGCCAATGTTTCCTTTTTCAGTTCAGGTTTTGTTTTCAAAGCCAAATTCTATTTTCAATGCCAAACATTAAAGTCACTGTCCTGGCTCCATAGGGTAGGCAGTATTTTTTTGGCATAATTGGGCAAAATTTCCATAATAACTGTTCAGCATATTGTAATTCAAGTGGTCTGAGAGAAAACTTCTACTTCTGCACTTCCTCTTGACTCTGTTTTCAGGCTTTAGAAAATCTAGCCCATGACAGGAGACTGCCAGTCATAGGTCATTTCAGAGAGAGGGCACGTCCCTTCAGCTGGTGAAAGCCTCATTCAGTGGTGGAAAATCCTGCAGAAAATCCTGCAACTTACTTGTCCTACAACAGCATATTACAAAACATGTCCCAGCTCCACACATAACTTTGGGCTCATTATGTTCGATGCTATGGCACTCATATCGATGAGTGGCAAAGAGGCATGATGACAAACAGTGGGGAATAACTTTTGAGTGGGGACAGTGGCATGTATGTGTGTGGTGTATTAGCCTCTCATCCTGCTGTCAGATGGCGACGCAGCTGCCTCTGAAGCTTGGGGCGCTGTGCCCTGTGGCCACGAAGCGCTGGATGGCGTCTTTGAGAAGACAAGTCGCGGTGAGAGGGACCATGGTCTCGATGAGGCTCACGCTGTGGAGAGCCAGCCCTACGAGGCATGAGGTTTTGCAGGGCAACAGACTCCTGCTGCCGTTTGAAGTTGTGGGTTTGGTGGGAAGAGCTTAGTGGAGTGAGGCAGCAGAGAGAGAGGCGGAAGGTTTTGCATAAGTTGAGCAGGTTTTGCCTACCCCAGCTTTAACTTTCCATTAAAGTTATCCCTGATTTCTGGTGGGGTTCATGTTTTCTGGCCTGGAGGTCATATGGGGGGTTAGGCTTAGCGTAAAGTTCCATCTTTGAGTCTTAGCAGAGAATTGTTTCATGGTCTCTGCCATGAAACAATTCTCTGCTAAGACTCAAAGATGGACGGCTGTGTAACACTTCAGTGGAGGTAAATTCTTTTCTCAATGAAATCTGTAAAATTCTCCATCATCAGACTACATCACAAATGTAATTACAGTACACACTCATAGCTAGATTGGGAAAACCTGGGTGCCTTTCTGAGTTGATAACCACTGTTGTGTGACCGCTTAGCGTGATCGCGCTTGTTAGGCTTAGTGAAGCCAGATAACAAAAAGATGTCCTGGGTATGTTGAACTTGCTTCGTAGTACAGGCCTCAGGTTAGGGTGAACACGACTCCAAAGAATGATTATGTTGCTCAGTAACCACTGGATGTGTAAATATGTAACTGTGTACTAACAAATTCACCATATTAACTTAAAAGGTATGATATGCCATTGTGTTTAAAAAAAACAATCAGTTATTGCAGGTAAAAAGTCCTCACTCAGCCCTTTTAGAGCATGACTCTGCTGCTGAGCCTTGCTGTGTTTAGTGATACCTTCAACCTGTGTCATTAAGTTAGATCAGTGGGTTAAAAAGCTGTCTGGGATTTTCTCACTCCTTTTTAGTAGATCACCATGGTATCAAACAATCCTCATATTGTTACTGTCATCAGAAAATCTTGTATCGACCATTTCTCTCTCCTGATCCTTCCTGACTGATTTTCCTCAAGTTTTGCATTTTGCTAGTGCTCTTGTCACTCCTGGTAGCATGTGGCGGTACCTGCAGCCCATTCAGGTTGCACAGGTAGTCCAGCTCCTCCAGCATGGCACATCCATACGTGCTGTCACAAGAAGGTTTGCTGTATCTCCCAGCACAATCTCCAGAGTGTGGAGGAGATACCAGGAGACGGGCCATTACACGAGGAGAGCTGGACAGGGTCATAAAAGGGCAACAACCCAGCAGCAGGACCGGTATCTGCTCCTTTGTGCGAGGAGGAACAGGAGGTGCACTGCCAGAGCCCTACAAAATGACCTCCAGCGGGCTACTCATGTGCATGTTTCTGACCAAACTGTCAGAAACAGACTCCATGAGGGTGGTATGAGGGCCCGATGTCCTCTAGTGGGACCTGTGCTCACAGCCCAGCACCGTGCAGCTCGATTGGCATTTGCCAGAGAACACCAGAATTGGCAGCTTCACCATTGGCGCCCCGTTCTCTTCACAGATGAGAGCAGGTTCACACTGAGCACATGACAGACGTGAAAGAGTCTGGAGACACTGTGGCGAACGTTATAATGCCTGCAACATCACCCAGCATGATTGGTTTGGTGGTGGGTCAGTGATGGTCTGGGGAGGCATATCCTTGGAGGGTCGCACAAACCTCCACGTGCTAGCCAACGGTACCCTGACTGCTGTTAGGTACCGGGATGAAATCCTCAGACCCATTGTCAGACCTTACGCTGGTGCAGTGGGCCCTGGGTTCCTCCTGGTGCAGGACAATGCCCGGCCTCATGTGGCCAGAGTGTGTAGGCAGTTCCTGGATGACGAAGGCATTGATTACACTGACTGGCCCTCACGTTCCCCAGACCTGAATCCAATTGAGAGAGATCCCCCAGGACACCATCCACCGTCTCATCAGGAGCATGCCCAGACGTTGTTGGGAGTGCATACAGGCACATGGGGGTCATACACACTACTGAGCCACATTGTGAGTTGTCCTGATGAAATTTACACAAGTTGGATCAGCCTGTGATTTTGATTTTTCACTTTGATTTTCGGTGTGATTTTGAATTCAGCCCTCAATGGGTTGATGAGTTTGGTTTCCACTGACCATTACTATGTCATTTTGTTCTCAATAAACTACACAATGTATATCAATGAAGATTTTCAACTTGAATATTTTGTTCATCGAGATCCACTGTGTGATTTAAGTGTTCCCTTAATTTTTTTGAGCAGTGTACTAGAGAACAAAACATTCTAAACTTCCCATTCTCATAGTCCCATTCAAGTATCTACCAATTTCTAAATTATTTCTAAATGTACGAAGTACATTTGTTTCATAGAAAGGCTTCTATGTCTTCTTTTCCTTTAGGGAAAGCAGGGAGGACTACCACCCATGCCACTGGTCTGGTGTTGACCTTGTCCTTGACCTGCACGTCAGCAGATCTGATGTGTTCATCTGCACTTGGGTGTACCTTGGTTACATGTCCAATAGGCCAAAGTTGGGCACCAACCATGGTATAGAGCACTATCTTGACAGAGCAGATTTCTCTTTCCCACACTCCGCCATGTGGGGGGCACCCAAAAGGTTAAACTGTAATGAAATCCTTTGCTTGGCAAGGATCTGTTGCAGGTTAGCAGTAGCCTTCTGTAGCTCTGTCTCTGCCCCACGAAAGACAGACATAATCTCAGCAGGTGTACCCCGGTGGGCAATGAATCTCCTCAGGGCCATGAGATAAGAATCAGTGTCGGCAGTTGTACTGGTAATGACAGAGGGCATCCCTTCCATGTAGTATCCAGAATGCCTGTCGGATATCTGCGAATAATCTGTCCTAGTCTTGTATCAGCAACTTGGTGAAAGGTCGGCCTGGATGCAAGACTATGGGATACATAGTTAAGTCAGACAATTCACGTTGGAAATGTTTATTATAGCAGCAGAACATAGGGTTTGGTGTCTAGGCTTCGACCTCAGAGCAAATATCTGAGTTTTTTCTCAGTAAGGGCAATATGGCTTTGCTTTGCCTTGCTTCTTACTAAAATGGTGGTGGCTCTCTTCTTCTGATGGCCTCTTTTTCTCTTTGTCTCCTGCACTGGGGAGATGGCCATACACCGAAGTGTAAACCACACACGGCATATACTGCTTCGTGCATTGACAATGAATGTTGGCAGTGGATGTAAATTGTACAAAATTCCTGGGCTTTTTATTTTCTGTATTACTATATTTTTATTATGCTTTGATTTATTTTCTCACTTTTGTTTTGTTTATTTTATATTATTTTATCTACATTTTTGTATTTGGAATGCATACCTTTGCTGACTCTGCAGACAGACGTGCTACATGACACGTCATCTCCAGACACTTCTTTTTACCTGCCAGTGATGAGCTTCATTGCTGGTTTTATTTCTCGTTGCTGGACAGTTCAACTCACTACCATACAGGCATCATGACCAACCAGAAGGAAATAGTGCAGTGACTAGAATGAGAACTTTTGTGAGGTTTCCGCTCATGGACATGTTCAACTCTGTTACCAGGAGTGCATGACTCATGCATCCGTCAAATCTTTAAGCACTTTTTAAACCATACCTACCACAGAGAAGTTATGCGTGGTCTTGCTCCTGAAACTCTGCTAGATAGCTCAAATACATGTATTATGAGTATGTATTAAGATGCTTCTGAGTATTTCGGCTAATACTTGTAACCTTCCAACCACATTTCTTTCAGTAAACACGTTCTGAGTGCATGTCTTGAAATCTAAATAACCTGATTCATGCACAAAAAAACTGCGAAGGCATTAGTTTGAGGAGATACGGAACAGGCAGTAGTTTGACATTGAAATAGCACAGTGGGGATACATAGACCTTCAGCTCTGACAACCTACTTTTAATTTCTAGTACAAAAACGTTTCTAGTGAAAAAATAGTCCAACTTACAACCCTATCTCCTAGAAATTATGTTTACATATTACTAAATTGTTTTGCCAATTATGTTGTGATTAAAAACACAATTGCTGGCTGGTTTATGTTCACAGGCAATGTTTTTTTGAGTGAACTAAGTGCTACATTTATGTACCAGAGTCACAGGGAAGTGGTCAGGCTGGATGGTGGGTGTACAAAGCCCTGGACTCACTAGAGTCTGGGGTTCACATCCAAACTCCTGTCTGTGGTTAGGTTCAGACAACAAAAGCACTTTGCTTAAGGTTAGGGAGAAATTATGGTTTCAATTAAAGTCAAGTCACTGCAGACTTTTTCTGTATTAAATCAAGACCACAATCTTTCCCTAACCTTAACCAAGTGCTGCCAGCACCTAAACAATTAAATTCAATTGACTTTTATTTATATAGCGCCATATCATAACAAAGTTATCTCAGGGCACTTTTTCGTATAGAGCAGGTCTAGACCGACTCTTTATATTTACAGAGACCCAACAGTTCCCACCATGAGCAAGCACTAGGCGACAGTGGCAAGGAAAAACTCCCTTTAACAGGCAGAAACCTCGAGCAGAACCAGAACCAGGCTCTAGGTGGGCGGTCATCTGCCTCGACCGGTTGGGTTGAAGGGGGAGGGGGGGAGCGGGAGAGAGAGAGCAGGAGGAAAGAGAACATACAGCAGCACAATACAGTTCCACATAGAGATGTAAAGTAATAGTTGTGGTAATGGTATTGATGTTAATATTAATAGAAATAACACTAATAGCAATATTATAATAGTAATACTAATAATAAGAACAATAACAGTAATAGCAGCAGTGGGTGTAGAGCAGGAATACAGGGGCAGCAGGTGGCCTGCAACCATAGATCCAGACAGAATGCAGAATGCAACAGAAGGAGAGAGAGGGAGAGAGAGAGAGAGAGAGAGAGGAGAGAAAGCACACAACTACGGGAAGAAGTTGAGTTAGTAACAAGCATTGATGGGATATGAGTGCGTACAGATGGAGAGGAAGAGGAAGAGAGAGGAGAGAGGAGCTCAGTGCATCATGGGAAGTCTCCCGGCAGTCTAGGCCTATAGCAGCATAACTAAGGGGTGGCTCAGGGGTCTCCTGAGTCAGCCCTACTATAAGCTTTTTCAAAGAGGAAAGTCTTAAGCCTACTCTTAAATGTGAGGAGGGTGTCTGCCTCCCGTACACAAACTGGAAGCTGGTTCCACAGGAGAGGAGCTTGATAGCTGAAGGCTCTGGCTCCACTATCCCACACAGCTGGTCTCAGATCCTGCGCAGACCAGCTGTGTGGGATAGTGGAGATCCTCTTCAATCTGAGCCTGAAGCAAGGGAGGGTACCACTGCTGTGGAAAACATCTTGTGTGGTACCTGTGCCAAAGACTCCCCACCCCAAGGATTTCAATAGCTACAGGCCGGCGCTGACATCACAGCTGATGAAGACCCTGGAGAGGCTGGTCCTTGGCTATCTTCGGCCCCTTGTGAGACCATCGATGGAACCTCTGCAGTTCGCCTATCAACCTGGTATCGGGGTGGATGACGCTGTCATATACCTCCTTCAGAGATCTCTCTCCCACCTGGAGAAGGCTGGGAGCACTGTGAGAATCATGTTTTTTGATTTCTCCAGTACTTTTAACACCATCCAGCCTATGCTTCTGGGGGACAAGCTGGAGAGTTCCGGGGTGGATCACCACCTCACCTCCTGGATCCTGGACTACCTCTCCAACCGTCCGCAGTATGTGAGGACCAGGGAGTGTCAGTCCAACACAATTGTCTGCAGCACGGGGGCCCCCCAGGGAACGGTTCTGGCACCGTTTCTCTTCACCCTCTACACTGCAGACTTCACCCATAATACACCAACCTGTCACCTGCAGAAGTTTTCTGACGACTCTGTCATCCTCATCATAGATAAGGCCGACAATGGCAGAGAGTACAGAGAAACTACGCAGGACTTTGCCCTCTGGTGTCAGAGGAACCACCTCCAACTCAACACAGGGAAGACCAGGGAGATGGTGGTTGACTTCAGGAGGTGCCAACATTCTCCCCCCACACCAGTGAAGATCCAGGGAACGGACATTGAGATTGTAAAATCTTACAAGTACCTGGGAGTTCACCTGAACAATAAACTGGACAGGACAGATAATTCTGCTGCTCTGTACAAGAAGGGACAGAGCAGACTCTATTTGCTGAGGAGACTGCGGTCTTTTGGAGTGCAGGGGGCACTCCTGAAGACCTTCTTTGACTCCGTGGTGGCATCAGCCATTTTTTATGGAGTGGTCTGCTGGGGCAGCAGCATCTCGACTGCCGACAGGATGAGACTCGACAAACTGGTAAAGAAGGCCAGCTCTGTCTTGGGGAGCCCTCTGGACACGGTAGAGGAGGTGGGGGTCAGGAGAATGATGGACAAGCTGTCATCCCTGCTGGACAACACGTCCCACCCCCTCCAGGACACTCTGTCTGCACTGTGCAGCTCCTTCAGTGACAGGTTGCTTCACCCGCGGTGTCTCACGGAGAGATACCGCAGGTCCTTCCTTCCTGCAGCGGTCAGACTGTACAACCACCATGGACCCTGGTAGACCACTACACGAACTGTTACCTCACTGTCGTGCAATAATAACACTTATGTGCAATATATACACTACCACACTATTCACCTTATACACTTCATATACTTTATGGATGTGTACCTACCATGCTCTTACTTACTTATTATTTAATAATTTTAATTATTTTTCTATTTATATCCCTATTTATCTTTTATTCTACCTCTTATCTGCGCTGTAACAATGTAAATTTCTCCACTGTGAGACTATTAAAGGATTTCTGATTCTGATTCTGATTCATTCTACTTTTAGAGACTCTAGGAACCACAAGGAACCCTGCATTCTGGGAGTGCAGTGCTCTAGTGGGATAATAGGGTACTATGAGCTCTTTAAGATATGATGGTGCCTGAAGGTGAGGAGAAGGATTTGAAGGTGAGGAGAAGGATTTTAAATTCTATTCTGGATTTTACAGGGAGCCAGTGTAGAGCAGCTGATCCAGAATGCTGCGGCACGTTTACTGACAAGAACCAGAAAAAGAGATCATATTTCTCCAATATTAGCTTGAGAGTCTTAAGGGACTTATTGGGGCAGCCTGATAATAGAGAGTTGCAATAATCCAGCCTAGATGTAACAAATGCATGGACTAGTTTTTCTGCATCTTTTTGAGACAGGATGTGCCTGATTTTTGCAATGTTACGTAAGTGAAAAAAGGCAGTCCTTGAAGTTTGTTTTATGTGGGAGTTAAAGGACATATCCTGAACAAAGATAACTCCAAGATTCCTTACGGTGTCGCTGGAGGCCAGGGCAATGCCATCTAGAGAAACTATATCTTTAGATAATGTGTTTCTGAGGTGTTAAGGGCCAAGTACAATAACTTCAGTTTTGTCTGAGTTTAACATCAGAAAATTGCAGGTCATCCAGGTTTTTATGTCCTTCAGGCATGCTTGAAGTTTAGCTAATTGATTGGTTTCATCTGGCTTGATCGATAAATATAATTGGGTATCATCTGCATAACAATGAAAATTTATGGAGTGCTTCCTGATAATATTGCCTAAAGGAAGCATATATAAGGTGAATAGAATTGGTCCAAGCACAGAACCTTGTGGAACTCCATGACTAACTTTGGCGTGCATAGAGGATTCATCATTAACATGTACAATCTGATAAATAGGATTTAAACCAGCTTAGTGCGGTGCCTTTAATGCCAATTAAATGTCCTAGTCTCTGTAATAGAATGTGATGGTCAATGGTATTGAATGCGGCACTAAGATCTAATAAAACAAGTACAGAGACAAGTCCTTTGTCGGATGCAATTAGAAGGTCATTTGTAACTTTCACCAGTGCTGTCTCTGTGCTATGATGCACTCTAAATCCAGACTGAAAATCCTCAAATACCTTATTGTTGTATAGAAAGTCACACAACTGATTGGCAATTGCTTTCTCAAGGATCTTAGAGAGAAAAGGAGGGTTAGATATAGGTCTATAATTTGACAAAACCCCTGGATCAAGAGTGGGCTTTTTTAAGAAGAGGTTTAATTACAGCTACTTTAAAGGACTGTGGCACATAGCCTTTTAATATGGACAGATTGATCATATCTAGTAAATAAGTTCTAACTAAGAGTAAAACTTCTTTAAGCAGCCTAGTTGGGACAGGGTCTAAGAGACACGTTGATGGCTTAGATGAAGGTTGATGGGAGAAAAGCAGTCTAAATGTATATCAGGTTTTACAGTTGTTTCTAAGGTTCCTGTGTTTGAAGATAAGTCAGTACCAACTGAGGGCAGGAGGTGCTGAATTTTGTCTCTAATGATAAAATTATAACTATTAAAGATTTCCTTTCAAGTTTTCGCGATGTTTGCTTTAATTTGTGGGTTTGCGGTTTATACCATGGAGCTAGCCTCCTCTGTTTTATTATCTTCTTTTTTAGAGGGGCAATAGAGTTGAGTGTTATTCGTAGTGAGCCTGCAGCACTATCAACAAGATGATCAATTTGGGAGGGACTAAAGTTAGCATAGGAGTCATCTGTTATATTGAGACATGGAACTGAATTAAATGCCGATGGAATCACTTCCTTAAATTTAGCTACAGCACTATCAGATAGACATCTAGTGTAGGAATGTTTGCCTAATGGCGTGTAGTCCAGTAATAGGAATTCAAAAGTTATTAAATAATGGTCTGATAAAAAAGGATTCTGTGGAAAGACTGTTAGATGTTCAATTTCTATGCCATAGACAAGAACAAGGTCAAGGGTGTGGTTTAAACAGTGAGTGGGTTTATGTACACTCTGACAGAAGCCAATCGAATCTAATAATGAGATAAACACAGCACTAAGGCTATCATTTTCTACATCCACATGAATATTAAAATCACCTACAATAATTATTTTATCTGTTTTAGGGACTAAACCTGATAAGAACTCTGAGAATTCAGATAAAAATTCAGAATACGGTCCAGGAGCTCGATACACTATAACAAATAGAATTGGTTGTAGTGTTTTCCTGGTTGGGTGTGAAAGGCTAAGAACAAGGCTTTCGAACGAGTTATAATTTAGTTTAGGTTTAGGTGTGATTAATAGGCTTTAGTCGAAGATGGCTGCAACTCCACCTCCTCGGCCTGTGCCTCGAGGAATGTGAGTATTAATGTGACTGGGGGGAGTGGATTCATTTAGGCTAACATATTCATCGTGACACAGCCAGGTTTCAGTAAGACAAAATAAATCAATATTATGATATTAGATCGTTTACTAGAACAGCTTTAGATGAGAGAGATCTGATGTTTAAGAGTCCACATTTAATTCTCCTATTTTGCCGTCCACCCCAGTGGCAGAAACAAGGTCCATAAATCAAATTGTTAGTTTGAGGTATCAGGCTACAGATATTTCAGTTAGATCGAAGGTTAGAAAAAGTTTGAGACTATCCTCCCAAGAAAAACAACAGCATCAGTTGTTTCAGAAAATGCCCCAAAACTACACGTTTAACTTCAAGTGACAGAGACCTCTAGCAGCTGTTTCCCCATAGAACCCATTATAAAAGTGTAAAACTGATGACAGACACCTCCAACTGCAAACAAGGTCAGTTATTATTTTCTGTATTATAGATTTTTTGAAGATGAAGGTTTTATAATGTAAAACTTTATCAGAGCCTAGAAAAGCAATTTTTATGTCTGTGAATTTATCTCAATCTAAAGTCTATCGTCATCTTGGACTCTGGTATGAAGTTTTACTAATACATTAATGGTTGAGGCTGATCATATTTATTTTGTTTGACCTTGCCTCCTAACAGTGGCTGTAAACTGGATTATTATATGAGGAAAAAAGTGAGAACATTAAAATTTGCAACAATTCACAATGGACAAAATTTCACAAAGACTGTGAGTTGAATATGCATTAATTGTTGGTGATTACTTTCACCAGGGAGTGGTTCTAAATGTCTGTAAAGCTAACTTCTTATGCTACATGCTCCTGGGTGTTTCTTTTGAGTCTGTCTAACTGTAACATTTGTTTTAAAGTCTGGTGATATTCCATATTTATCTTCTTGTCAACAAATCCCATTTGCAGATCCAAACCAACAATGAATAGATCGTACTAACAAGTAATGTGTGTGTATCCAAAGCCTGATTATTCCTCTGTGCCACAGAGCTCCATTGTTGTCCAAAAGCTATTAAAAACACATCACTCAGCCACACCGCACTGTAATTTATTTTGACTAAATCTGACATACACCAAATGTGTATTAATCTGCAGCTGAAAATAGTTCCCAACAAATGCACTATTTCTTCCTGTTTTAGTAACATTTGTTTTAAAAAATGGCCAGTTTTATTAAACTAGGATAAGGAAGTCAGAATGTACCACATTGGTGGTTTTGGTCTTCATATGGGATTTCTTTATAATAAGAAAATTATAGAATAACGCTAGCCTAATCCTTCAGTTTATTGTAAATTTAATGTAATTTTAAGTGGAAAGGCCATCACTTCACCTATGCCTGTTCTACATGAATTCAGCTTCTTGTGCCTGTATATTCTTGGTATACTCTTCAAGAGTTAATCAGATTTCACAGATGTTGGTGAGACAGCAGTGAAGATAATTACAATCTGGAACATTGTCAATGATGTAACATTATCCTCTGTTGGTTTCCAGACAACACAGCTGGCATTGTGACTCGACGTTCAGGCTTCCAGCGGCGGTTGCAGGACGTCTATGTTCTTCCTGTTGTTGTTGAAGACAGTGGTTACCCCGCCCAGAGCAGCACAGCCACCCTCACCATCCAAGTGTGTTCCTGCAAGGAACGAGGCTTGCTGCTTACCTGCTCATCTGAGGCCATCTTCCTGCCCGTGGGCCTCAGCACTGGAGCTTTGATGGCTATTCTGCTATGTGTTGCTTTGCTGATTGGTAAGCTAATCTTTGTCATATAACTACAACATAGTGATATATACAAACACCAAAACAATGTTAATAAGACTAATACCAGCACATTATATCATACATTTGACATGTTTTGGCTAGCCCAGGTTCAGTCCCAGACTGTGTTGAGATGTATTAGCATTTCTTTTAGGTCTATTTACTGTGACAAATCTTTTGGTTCTGATTGCTGACATGTACCTAAAACGCTTTATATGCACAAGACCTTCTTTTGTTCTTCTCTTTTGGGTAAACTGGTTTACAGTCAATAGGCTGACGTTTTAACATAAAGCCTTCATCAGAGTGTGTATGACAGCACTAAACTCTCTTTTTAAAGAACACATCTACTCCCCACCCCACAAAACAAAACATAACAAAACTAAAGTCATACAATGAAAAAATGTAATATATACAATTATATTAAAAAGGACACATATTCTACATCAATTACAATATTCAATAAACAGTAAAGCAATGCCCAGAAGTAACAGTTTAGGGGGGGAAAATGACATTACAAAAAATGTGAATGAGTCATTTAAACCATGTGGGATTTTTTGTCTATCCAGAACATTTCTCTTTGAGACAGAGGTTGCTAAAGTATGCTTTTAAATATACTTGTGTAAGAGAGGAGAGGGCAGTGACTATACCAATGTTACAGAAATAATGTCAGGATAAATATGCATTTACTTAGTTTCAAGAAATCAAATACAGACTGGAGAAAACATGTGCTTACCAGTTGGACCCATCTGAAAACAACACAGAAGTCACAAAATGTTGCTACAATCTCTTCTATTACAAAATCTTGAAATGTCAGCCAGAGTCAAATCACTTGCTGAACCAATGCCAGCAAATGAAGCATCCAAAACAAAATCAATCATGTCACATTTGCAAAGCCTTGATACAAAGCTTAAGCGACATGCACTTCATAGCTCCACTATCAGATGTAACATCACTAACTGTACACTACCTGCCAGCACCAAACCGCATACAGACAAAGTTAGTAACTAGCTGGTGAATATAGTGGAACATTTAGTAGCTGAAGAGCCAGATATTTTCCTCAGAAGTTGGTGGAGACCAAAACAGAGCAGACAATAGAGTGAATACTGGTTGTGGCCAAAATTACAATTCCACTGAACGTGTCTTCCAGGTGTGTAAACAGGCAATTATTTGCTAACAAGTTGGCCAAAACAACGTTAAAGGCAAATATGTGAGACTTTAGGATGTTAGCTTGTGATTGAGTTTTTCTTCCCCAAGTGGCCAAAATAATCAATTTATTTAAATAGGAATTAAATATGATTTTAAGTTAATGTTAACCTAAAGTATGTTCTGTTCACCTTCTGTTCATCTGATGGAAATGTAAACACTTTTAAATCAAAGCTCCCATTCAGCACTTTAATCACATAGCTACTGTGTACAGTGTGTTGTTACTGTATTTTATTGTAACTTACCCTGCAGTGTTCCCAACACTTTAAATAATGCATTATTAATAGGTTTTACAGTCTAAAAATGTGTTTTTAAGAATTTGGGCATGACTAACTGCACTCCATAACATAACATGTTTCTGTTACAATTTAGTGACCTGGGAATTTATTTTATCCAGATTATACTTTTAAGTGTGATAAAATTAACATTTTTTCTATAGTTGTTTTTTTTAAAGGTTTCTGGCCTGCAGCTGATGATGATGAGAGGCATTTTACCTGTAAATTAATGCATATGATGTAACACTAGAGGACGCCAATGTAGAATGATCGAGGGGCGGCTTATTTCCGTTTTAACACTTCTTTATTGTCGGCATCAAACAGACAGTTCTTCACCACACCATACAACCTTCTCGGGGTTTTCTTACTTCCCCAAAACATCCGGTCTGCCACTGTAAAGCACAACTGTCGCAACTGCTGTGACAATCAACACCACTCTGTCTCATATAAAACATATATGACAGCCAACAACCCATGACAATCTTCTAATTATCACAGGAAGTTGTTGAAATACACTCAGAGAGGCTGATTCCTCATTTACTTGTTTTTCACTTCTATCATCTCATTTTATTTCTGCTACTGTTACAGAGAATTATAGTTACATAACCACCTGTCCAACCACAGTGAAAACATGCATTGCCACGTGTACACAGTTCTCATTGTGTGTCTGAATGTGTGTGTGCATATACATCTCGTATGTGTGTCACATTACAGATAAGGCAGAAATGAAATTAAGCAGTTCTTTATCCTGATTCACCCCAATCCTGAGGGATGCATGTAGGTCTCTACCTGTGTGTGTGTGTGTGTGTGTGTGTGTGTGTGTGTGTGTGTGTGTGACTCATAGCATGTCAGAGAAGAATCGCAGCCCTCAGGAGGGCATTGTGCATTCTTTATTGGTGTCCTCTGTAGAGAGGGAGGATTACTGAAAGAGGACATAAAGGAGTAGAAGGGAGGATGGGCTAATGGCTGCTAACAAATAACACATCATGCCTGACAGAGAAAAACATTTCCTCATATATATCAGGATGGCAATGTAGCACTATGCTGTAGAGGAAGAGGGGGCTTGAATGGAAGCTTGAAGGAATCTTGGCATGGTGTTAATTACTGAAGTATTACTATCTTAACATTTGTGCCTAAAATGGAATGTCTCAAAGGAGTATACTTTGCCAAAGAAGGTTCCTGGAAAATATACATAGGAACTGCTTGTAAATAACAGAACAATGGAAGAGATTTTAGAAAGCTTTGTGTCTTCCCTGGGGAATGGTCTTTGGCTTGGCATCTTCTATTGTTTTATTAACTTCCTGTTAGCTCTTGTTACCTTCTGGGCAAAAACATAAGAACAGCAGGCAGGCTGGGGAGAACTAGGCAAAAAAAGAAAACAGAAAAAACCTGTCCAGTGGCTAAGTACAAGATAAGAAGATTTCAAAAAGATCCAGACAATAGATGTCCATCAAGATTGGACTCAAGTACTGTAGAAATTAGATTCATAATAGATCAACCTGTAGATTTTTTCTTTAGCTAATTGTTTAGTCCATAAAATTTCAGAACATTTTGAAAAATGCCCATCACAATTCCCTTGAGCCCAAACTAAAGTCTACAAATTACTCTGTTTTGTCTTGTCTTAACAGTCCAAAACCCAAACATAGTTGGTATACGGTGATATAAAACAGAGAAAAGCAGCAAATCTTCACATTTGAGAGGCTGGAACTAGCAAATGTTTGGCATTTTTGCTTGATAAATTACCTAAAAACATTGATTGATTATCAAAATTGTTGCCAGTTTATTTTAAGTCAGTCATTAGTCTAATACTAACACAATTTGTTGATTAATAGATTAAAGTTGCGACATGATCTATGTCTCCATGGGGCAAGAATTTATGAAGTGCTGGTGCTTCTTCTGCACAAGTAAGTAAAATCAAGCATAAAACAGAGACAGAACAGGGTAAACGGCACAACAGTTAGGACAAAATTGATTAAACTTGGACAAAATTTGTAACGTAGTCGTTATTTTGAGTTAGTCAACTGTACACAGGACTCAAGCATAGAGCATAATAAAACACACAATACTCATATCTTGAACCCTCAGGACACCTAAGCACAAGCAAAAACATATAGTATAGGCCACAAACAATAAAGCACCACAACAGAAATCTCTCAGTTCAACTCCAGTGTATTAATCACCCAAGTGCAGGCAAAGCAATCACAGAGAAAACAGTTCCTCCCAGTAAACCACAAAATCCAGTCCGTATTTTTCCCTTCACAGATCCCCAAAACAACTATTATGAATATACAAACAAATATTTGCTTTCAGAACAATTCAGTTCACAAATGTTCACTTTCAGCACAATTTCATTCAGTTCCGTGAGGCAAAGGATTAAGGGAAAGGAAAAAAAAAAAGAAACCAAAATGTATTTCTCACGGCTGTTACCAAAGTACCTGTGAGTCATGTGCGTCAGTCCAGTGAACTCCAGTCCGTGCTTTCTGTCAAGTCTGTTGGGGTTTGTACACCGCAGGAACTCCAGGAAGGCCGAAGAAGGCAGGCACTTAAAGACACAGTGGCTCTGAGTGCAAAAGTCAATTAATTCACCTTTGGTTTTCTGTCAGGATTTTGAAACAGCTAGACAGGTGTTTAAGAATCTGAGGCAACATTAAGGCTTATAACGGTTCAAAAGGTCTTAGAACTTTGGGGCCAAACTTTGCTTACCCTCAAGGACTAGCAGCATGAGCTTAAATCCAATCCCAAATACCAATCCTAAAGTTAACAGGAGGCTATGGTAGGTAACTCTATGTTTCTTTCACCTAGTCTCAGTTGAAAGGGCTGCAGCTCTTTGGGTGACAGTTGATGGAGTTAAAATAATCCAAGTGGAAAGAACTGAGGCATACATGACCTTTTCCAGATCAACAGAGAAGAGGCAAGTTGAATTTTTGAGGTTTTTATTAGCTGGAGGTAACATGACTGAACAACCCTCTTACCTGATATTCAAAGCTAAAATTTGAATCAAATACTAGTTCAAAGAAAAAATATTATCTTACAGTGACTAAAATCTAGTATTGAAAATCAAACAGACAATTCCTAAAGGATTATTATGGTTTATTTCAACTTGAATCTTATTTTTTGTAGCTGTGGCCATCATTTCTATCAGTGATTATACTATTGTAGCCACCAAAGTAATTGCTGACATCTGTGAACATGGGGACATCACTAAAACATACAGGGAGAAACACAAGTAATCATCAAACCAGTAGTTTATCCAGATTATCTAAACCACTTTATTTAGAGGTAAAACTGAAACTGAGTGCACCTGAAATGTCCCAAAATAATTCTTTAATGGCACAGGAAAACTGTGAGCACACAACTACAGTAAGTATAGTAGGTCAAAGTTGAAGCATGAAGCTGGTCTGTAAACTGTGATCAACAGATCAAATGTTCGACTTCGTTTTCTCTTCTAAAGGCCTAATCCAAAAGAGACCCAAGGGCAGTCAGACTAGGTCAACAGCACACTGGCAGCAACATGATTTGTCACTGCACAGTTCACACACTTCACAGTTCACGCCTAATTGTAAGTGCAGATGTCTATGATGGTCCTAGCACAAATTCAAGTATTTTACAAATGGATTTCACTGATTCATACTTCCATAAAAGCATGAAGGTCACTTGATTTGAACTGTATTTTGGAAATGTTTCTACATTCCTGCATTTCATTTAGTTCTTAAACGATTAGTCAATAAATAATAAGTCATTTGTTATGCAAAAATGCCAAACATTCTCTGGTTTCAGCTTCACCAAGGTGAGGATTTGCTGCTTTTCTATGTTTTGTATCATAGTAAATTCAATATCATTCGGTTTTGGACTGTTGGTTGAACTAAACAAGACATTTGAAAATGTCACTTTGGGAAATTTTTATGGGCATTTTTCATTACAATCTGATATTTTATAGACTTAATGACTAATCACGAATTAATTATTACCAGCTGAACATGCCCAGGAGACCCCCAAACGAAGGCACCCAGGAGGCATCCTGATCAGATTCCCGAACCACCTCAACTGGCTTCTTTCGATGTGAAGGAGCAGTGGCTCTACTCCAAGCTCCCTCCGGATGTCCGAGCTCCTTACCCTATCCTATCTCTAGGGTTGAGCCCAGCCCCTACTTGTATCCCCGATCTCATTTTTTTGGTCATTACCCAAAGTTCATGACCTTAGGTTAGGGTTGGAACATAGATATATTGGTAAATCAAAAGCTTTGCCTCCCGGCTCAGCTCCCTCTTCACAACAATGGTCCGGTACAATGCCAGCATTACTCCTGATGCTGCACCAATCCGTCTCACACTCCATTTTACCCTCACTCATGAATAAGACCCCTAGATACTTGAACTCCTTCACATGGGGCAGCAACTCACTCCAACCCGGAGGGAGCAATCCACTGTTTTCTGGCAGAAAACCATGGCCTCGGACTTGGAGGTGCTGACTCTCTTCTTGACTGCTCCACACTCCACACAAACCGTCCCACTGCATGCTGCATGCTTTCTGCTACATTACAGCCTGGATAGATTTCAGTAAGTTACCAAGCCAACAACCGCACCTCAAGGTTCAAGATTCATTTATTTGTCATTTAGTAGTGGCTATTGTCTTTTAGTATCCTTTGAGCTCTGCGCAGGCACTTCTCCTCACCGATACCACTGATTCTTGGTAGATGGGTACTAATGATGTTCTGGGCCAGGCCAGTTTGTAATCTTTCCAGTCATGATGAACTAGAACTTGGAACAGGAATTTTGCTTTCTGGTTTCCTTTAGAATTACAGTAAACACCTCTTCTCACAACACTAAATAAATCGTTCTCTAATACTTACACAGCGTTATTGCTGAAATTGAAAATAATTTATTTTACCTTATTCTTACCTTTGTATTGTACAGTATATTTGATTGTATATTTGTCTATCTCTTTTGTGTACATTTCTTGCAATTGTAAAACTATTTAGTGACACGCTCAACAAACACAATATTGGCTTTAACCTGCATCACAAAGGAAGACAATAAACATTGCATGGCATTCAGTGGATGGATGTTTCACAGACACATTGCAGATTGTGTGTCCTCTCATTTGATTTCCCCTCTGACCTAGTGCCTCTTATTTTTTTAACCATGTTTGTTGCTTTTCACAATCCTCAGTTGTGCCATACTGTAAGTTTTTTCTTTCCTCCGGCAGCAAGCAGTTCACAAAAAAGTCCTGATGCAGACACAAGACAGTTTTCTATCAAGTCTCCCAAAGAGCCGAACATGCTGAAACATCAATATACTCCAGTACATACTAGCAGCCCCCATTAACCCAGCTCCTAGTCTACACTATGACCTTGTTTAGTTTCTATATATACCCCAAGGGGATGTTGTTGTGTTTCCTTCCCTGTGCACTGATCTGCCTCACAGATCAGGTGGTTGGTGTTCTAATGGAGGGAAGTGGGGGGGAGCAGTTTCCATATAAGGATGATATAACACCACATCTGCATGCAGGGCTTCCAGTGAGGACTTTCAGCAGCACATGGGGGGAAAGATCATATATGGATCATGAGTTCTTTGATTATTGGCCCTTCTGACTTCAGTCCAATACACAGTCCTTTCTTCCCCTGATTGATGTTATCATAGCTATACTTTAAGATGGAAGCCAAAAAACAACAACAACAAAGCTTTGTATTGTGTATTAGTTTGTATTGTGTATCAGTCCACCGCAGAGACCCTTTCATACACATGTAGCCTGGCAAAATTAAACCAGCACACAACACAGAAATATCTTTTTGGGGTCTTTATTCTGAACAGGAAAATTGGTGTTCAGTTGAGATAAATAATGAAAGTTTTAAAACAAAACATGCAGAATATTCTCTGCTGTAAATGCATTTTCTCATAGAAAAAAAAACAACATCAGTATTAGCTGAGGACTCTTCTCTATACACTGTAAACACTCAGTCCTTTCTAGCCTGCTTCTGTGAAAATTACAGCAATGCAAATATGCATTGAAAAGTGGCAAAGTGGCAACAGCCATCTTTCAATTGCCAATTTAGTCGCGTTGTTGCCTTCTGCTGGACTGAACCAGTGGAGCTGGAAATGGCTAATAATGTGGTAATGTATAGTTGTGTCATATGAGGCTACCATACTATGGCTAGATATAAACAAGAAGAAATTCAATAAAGTTGTTGATTGGCAACTCTGCCAATAACTCATGAATCCTGTTGTTTTAGTGGTTTTCTTCTCTGCTCTTTTTACACCGACTTACTAATATTAGATGGAGATGGGATCACGATGAAGCTAGTGTTTAATTAGTGTGTATTGTGGCTGGGCCAACATTACAATTAGTGTGTTGCGCGACAATACATTACATATTGTATCCCAGGAAATCAAAGATTGCTTTAGACCTCACTATCCTCATTATTGATTTAGAGTTACTATTAATTTTCTTTTCATTTGTGATGAAAACACATTTCCTAACCATTTAAAGCTGCACTAATGAATATTTTTATTTTAACAATGGATAAACTGACTAATGGGAAAGGGGTCACTTGTAGTGATGAACCAATAGAATATTTAGTTTGACTGTGCAGTTCCATGGCCCACAACTTTACTGTTTGGGTTCACTCTCACCGTTCTCATCAACCTTCTTTCCCAGCTCTTTTCAGTGTAAAAGCTCTGATAAACCTTCTGTACACAACATGCCCAGCACCAAACAGCAGAAATGCAAAGTTGGTAACTAGCTTGTGAACATAGTGGAGCATTTAGCAGCTAAATAACCAGTCAGGAGTTGGTGAAGACAGAGCTAAAAGGAGAGTGAACATTGGACACATTCATCAGGTGACCAGAAACACCATTTCAAATGAATGCTAATGTTGCTCTGTCTGGAATTGTAAATGGGGAACTGTTCGCCATATAATTTTTAACAACCAGGGTAACAACCAGACTTTTTTAGTCTTGAACTGTTGAACTAGGGATTTAAAACCGTATATCTTATGGCCTGTGCTATCATAACCAATTATGAATCATGGTATAAACAATTGTAAAAGAAAAAGAAAAAAAAAAAATCAGGTTACAAAGAAAAAGTTTTAAAAAACTGTCTTTAAAACAGAAATTGGTTATGCTTTTACATCAATATATCACCATCCTCTCCATACCTTGGCTGTCACAAACATCACAGTAGAAGCTCCTAGAAGCTCCAGTGTGCGAAATACTGAATGAATGAATAGCAGCAAATGTCCAAACCCCATGTTTTATTACTTTGTTTCCAGATTTAAGGACTGTTTAAAAACTTCTAGATAAATAGTAAATAATTAGCTTAATTTTGAGACCCCCTCAAAATTTGATTTTGCCATCTTTGGGGGGGTCCTAGTTGTTAATTAGGGGGTCCGAGACCGCCTGAGACCCCCTGTATTTTGCACACTTATCTGTACTGTACATTTGATTGTTCTACATAAATGCTAGAACAAACAAGTTTACAAGGATTGGTATTTCACTGTTATTTCATGCTTGAAAGAATTAAAGTCATCAGAAATATTAAGAATTACCATATCCTACAATACATTGTGTCTGTAGGATTGTGTATTAATGTCAACATGTGAGAGTGTGCATTGATACATAAGTAAACACAGCAGAACTTTAGAGAGCAGGACAGAAGTGTATGTGTATCTTATGTTTTGTGCCCGCAAGAGGAATTGTGAGATTTGAGTAAGCAGCAGGGCTTCCTCTTCTCCCTATCTTCAAAGCTGCTCATGCTCGGTTTGGCAGTTTGTATCCCTCACGTGCAGACTCCAACTGAGAGCAGAGCAGATTACCCTGGATCTGACCTGGGAGTGAAGTGTCATCCTGTTAGACCCCGCCATCAGGATACTTTATGCCTGGCCCGCACCACCTACCTGAGCAGTGTGCGCGTAGTGGAACCTCTTGTCATTTCGGCACCCAGGTTAGAGCAGCCACACAGCCCACATGAGACACGCCTGAGCCGCTTCAGGGTCTCACCAATTTTTTCCACATGATGCGTGCGGTTGTCAGCAAAAATAGACAATGAAAATGATCTGTTAAAAGTCATATTGACATAAAACCAGCAACATTACACCTTTCAGTTATCTGTAGAATGTCACAGACATGAAAAAAAACCAAAACAAAATCCTTTAACTCCCCAGTTACAATTCAGCACACACCTCTTAACCCTTTTCTGTCTAAATATAAATGAAATTTATAATGAAATGAAATGAAAAATGATATTATTGATGGCCATTATCAAAGGCAAACTGAGTGTATAAAGATAGGGCTGGCAGCAGCAGGGACGCAGCAGCAACACTCTCTGTGTGGACACCACACGCATGCGAGACACAGCAGTTCAGTGAGGTAGCTGTAGAGGTAGGCGGTGTGGCCTGGGCGTTACACTGTGATCCATCAGCTTTTCCATTTGTCTACTGACAATAAAAAAATACATGATAGAACAACTGGATTTTGGAGTGTTCCTTTTAAAGGAGAGATTGTTCACCAGAAATTATTAACAAGCACACTTTCTTGTTGTCAAGTGCTCAGACTGGTATGGCAGCTTAAGAAAACTGAGAGTACTGTTTGAACTTAGTTCACACAAAATCAAGTTGTTTTTTTTCTTTGGCACTTCTGAACCTTTCCCTGTGTCTTAGACAGATTCAGACTTTTTCAATGTCTTAATACATTACTCAAATGGCATATGTACGTTGAAAGAGTTTGATCGTTTGATCATTCCTCCTGTCCACACTGGCCATGAAGACATCCTTTCATGGCATGACTTCCTTATAATTGTAGGTGAAGCGATGTTTGCCCGTATTCATTACCTGCATTGTGGGATATAGTACACACAGGACTGTGAAAAAATGGAGGGGTCAAAAGTAGAACATTTTCAACTTAATACAAATTAGGATCGTAATTAGCTATTTGATTTGCTGAAAAAAAGGACAGAAAATACTGATGCAGTGGTGTGCCAAGAAGTTTTGTCTTAGTGGATACATGTCTGTGGAAGAGGTTATTATTGTAGTTTCTGGTGTCCCCCTTCTGTATGTCAATCAATCAATCCATCAGTCAATCAAATTAATTTATATAGCACCTTCCAATCAAATCAAATGAAATTCAAAGTGCTTTACAAGCAATTGACATAACGTAGGATGTTAAAAATGGACTCATGCACACCAAAACAACCAAAAATAAAAGCATAAAAGATAATACAAGCAATAAAAATAGCCTAAAAAATAAAAGCTCCTCTCAGATCCTCTGGAAGGCTGTTCCAGCGGCTCGCACCGTAATGGCTGAAAGCAGTATCACCAAATGTTTTTGTTCTGCTTTGTGGAACAGCTAAAAGAGAAGAACCAGTGGATCTGAGGGGCCTTCCCGGCTCATAAACCAGAAGGATTTCTGAGAGGTAGTCTAGTGCCAGGTCATGTAGTACCTTATAAACTAATAAAAGAATTTTAAAATCAATACGAAAACTAACAGGTAACCAGTGTAAAAACTTTAAAATAGGTGTAATATGTGCTCTCCTTTTGGTCTTTGTCAGCACTTGTGCAGCAGAGTTTTGAATCAATTGTAGCTGATTGATTGTATTCTTGTGCAGACCAGAAAGGAGAGCATTAGACAATAGTCTAACCTGCTAGTTATAAAAGCGTGCATCAGTCTCTCTGTGTTGCTCACTTGCCTTCAAGATTACAGATACAAACGGTGCTGCTTGGCAGATAAATTATTGGAGAAAGTTATAGTTTGCTTTTTTACACAGTGTTTGCTAAAGAGCAAGCTACTTGCTAGCTTGCAATACCACCAGTGATGTCACCCAACTTGTTCACCTCCAGTGGGTGTTCATCATTAGGGAGACAAAATCCAGTCACTTTTCACTTGTCTAGATGATTGTGGATTTTGTCCCCCATCTCTAACAGAGTAGCTGCGTTAGAAAGCAATCCCTTCACTGCCAGAATAGACAGGAGGAATACAGTTACCAATAACTCTTTCACCATACATATGAGTGAGTGTTTTATTAAGATATACTAAACTTGTAGAACTATGGGCTAGACAATGTATTCAGATAAATACCAAACAGGCAGGAAGAATTTTAGGGCCACTATGAGTGGGATTTGAAAATGTATTAATTTGGCACCCTCTAGAGATTAAGTGGCTGAAAGACACATATACTGCACTAATCATCAAACCTATGCAGTCTGAATAATTTGAAAAATGCTATAAACACAAAAGCTGTACATGTACTTCACAGGTTTTAATCAACATCCAGTAGGAACTGATTCTACGAGAAACAGACTGGGCCAAATTTATCACGCATGTATAAATATTTTTAACTAACCCATCACTTAATTCTCATTGTGTCTTGCAGTTATGGCAGCATTATACATGGGCCAGAGGCGCCACAAACAGAAAGACACTCTGATGACATCAAAAGAGGACATCCGTGATAATGTCATTCACTATGACGATGAGGGCGGTGGCGAGGCGGACACCCACGCCTTCGACATGGGTACTCTGCGCAATACACAGTCACAGCGCACCAGCACTCACAGCAGCACCTCAAAGAAGGAAAGAAATGGCTATGGGGACGGGGTTCTGCTGCATCTCAGCAGTCGCTGCGATGACATCAGGTCACCTGACATCCATTGTGAAACAGCCAGTGTCATCGCTGCCGTGAACAACAAGACCTCACTCACTTCCCGTGGCAGAGTGACTGAGGGCGATGCTGAAATTATCAGGGAGTTCATCGAACAGCGGCTGGAGGAGAGTCAGCAGGGTTATGCCGCCCCGCCCTATGATTCATTGGCAACCTATGCTTACGAGGGTGATGGCTCAGTGACTGGCTCACTCAGCTCCATAGAGGAGTCATGGGTAATTGACAATTTAGGGGATTTTAGCTCCCTTGGTGACTGGGGACAGCCGTTCAAAACACTGGCTAGCATCCTGGACAGACAGCCACCTACTCTGACTGAGGAGAGCTGAGAGGAAGTTGGACAGCAGAAAGACTTTGGGCAGCCATGTTGGAATTAGCTTTCTTTTCTAGAAAGTATGTTTTTTATTGTGACAGGCTCTGGTTAGAATGATGTGAGGACTTTTTAGAAAGCTGTCCATGTGAAGAGGAGTTATGGATTGGTTACCTAAAGAGCAGAGAATATAGCTACAGGTACGTGAAAAGGTAAACTTGATAGCTCCTCAAAAGTGCCTGAGGTACTATATGTTTACATGTATTTCAATTCATGTTACTTAATAAAAAAATAAATAAACTGATGTTTTGATTTCAATTTCAGATTCTTAAGTCAAAACATCACTAGTAACAGCGAACAGTAATTCAACCATAAACTCAAATGCTGTTTTCTTAGTCACGCTAGGAGGGGCACTATGAATCGCTATGTTGGTTGATCACTCAATCAGACAGTTGGTCCACCACTTTGGTCCAGATTACAATATCTCAACAAACATTGGATGGATTGCCATGCAATTTTGTACAGATATTCATAGTTCCCAGAAGATGAATCTTACTGACTTTAGCGACTTTTCCTCTAGCACCTCCATGAGGTTGCCATTTTTGTTTCAGAGTGAAATGTCTTAACAACATCCAACTATTGGATGGATTACCATGACATTTGGTACAGAAATTCATATCCCCATGAGGATTTCACACCAGATTACGACAATTAAGACATTTAAAGATTAATTTAGCTGAATTTTCTTGGATGAGGTTTGATATGTTTTTTAATACACTGAAAACTCTGGCATTTTCTGTGAACCATTGTTTTTACACTTTATTTGCTCGCCAGTTGCTTTAAATGGCAAGCTAATATTTTGAAATGGCAAACACCAGACAAAGCTAGAGAAAACAGAATAACAATTTCAGAATTCAAATAAAAACAGATGGGCTACTAACAGAGTTCAAAATATTTGGGCTTGACTTCATTTGATAAACTCTGAGTCATCAGTCTGGGAAATTACTTCAGTTTGGGCTAGGACACAAGTGGAGAATTCTTGCTCAGCCACAGGTTACATGTTGACACTGATGAGTGGGCTGTATACTAATTGTTCCTGTTTGTGCACATGTCATGATGCTGAGCCAAGTATATGATTACAATGAATCTCCGACTCAGACTTTTCAGAATACCCATTTACTTGTAGGAGTTAACATTATCACTGTCCACATGCCATGTAATGATAAAAGTGACATATTTAACCTCCCTCCACCAGCTTGTACAAGGTCTAAGGGTGTACTCATGTCTACAACTTTCTTTGGTCTGGATCATAGTGGAAAAATTACCTTTGTTTTTTCTCTATTTGCCTCATTTAGATTCACACTGCTCAACTTACAAACCAGGGCCCTCATGATTAGAAACGTGTTCAAGAGCTATACCTGCACAACATATATTAAGTTATCTATAGAGTTGTACTCCAATATTTTTTTCATTAAAAGGGGCTGTGTGGAGTTTTCAGAAAGTCGTTGTTTATAGTGACACCGGTGGCCATTAAGATCAGTGCAGTCAGCGTTGTTGCTCGTTCTCGTGCTTGCACACAGTAGGCACGATCAAGCATCCTGGGCATCAGCCAAAACAGTGACATGACATACAGTAGACTGAATGTGATCGACCGGCATCATGTTGATAGATGAGGTAAGTGAAGTTACACTGTTATTATAGTTTGACAAATGTTTTTTTTTTTTTTTAATTGGATTTATAAAGAGCAATATCGTTATCAGCTTGCTAGCTTGCACAATATAGGCTAGTGACTTTGAACTAATCAATTGTTGTTGCATGATACATTGACTGCATTTAGATGACACTTCTGCGTTAGCTAGCATTAGCTAGCCAGCTATATCAATCGCCATTTGTCTAGCTTTCACAGAGAGGCTCAGCAATGTCAGCATAGCTAAATTTGCTGGATGATAACGCTTTCACAGTTAGTGAAATAGACATTCATTATTGTGTGGAGGTCAACTAACTTTACTGTACTGAATGGGTCCAGCAGTGGGTTTAGACAACGATAATACTAAACTAACGTCAGTTATAAACAGATGATAGGAGTGGGATGACTAACGTTAGACTGGAGAGAATACACAGCACAGTGCATAAAAAAGTTACAGGTTCTAAAGAACAGATGTTTTTGGCATAATCCTGCAGCATAACCTATGTTGTCAATTCATTGCTTTATCATTACAGCTTACCATTGTGTATTTCACTGTTACTGTCAATCAGCATTCCTCAAAAATGGAATGTATCACAATAAAACTACCCATTTCATACATTTTCTTTTTTTCATTTCAGGATTCAAGCTTGGAAGACTATGCAGCTGTACTGGATGAAAGTAGCGACAGTGAGGGTAGAGGGGGAAGGGGGAGGAGAAGAGGAAGGGGGAGAGGCAGAGGTGGAGTGCGGGGCAGGCGGAGAGCAAGGGGTCAAGACAGAGGTGCAGATGGAGGGCAGGGCAGGGGAAGGGGCAGAGGCCATGGTAGGGGGAGAGGAAGAGCAGGAGCTGGTTCTGTCAGTGAAGAGGACAGACTCCGGGTTGCTCAGCTGACTGCTGTCAGGACAGCAGAGATGCAGGTTGGTCAGTCATAGATCTTTGGTAAAACAATATATAAATTTTAAAAAAAATTACACATCCACTTGAAATGTGAATCTAGCCATTCTAAACAGATGTTCTTTCTCAATTTTCAGACAGAATTACAACAACTAACCCAAGAGGAGAGGGATGAAGTCCTGCAGTTGGTGGTAACCCATCTGCCAGGGGTATTTCTAGACATTATGGACTACCAGCAAGCGACACCAGGAGCACAAGTTCCAAACAGAAGACAGCCAGCATGGTGCACCTGCCTGAAGTGCAGGCTTAAGCTGTGATGTTTTTTACAAGTATATTTATAATAAACTATGGTACTGTAAACCACTCTCAGGACTTCTCTCCTTCCTTGATCCCATTGTTTCTCATTGCTTATGTAGCTGAAGTCATGTCCTTTATGGAGAGAGAAAAAAAATGCCAGAATTAGAACCGACACAACTGAGTCAACCAGTAAGTAAATTCATTACATGGTTATACATCAGTAGAAATGTATAAAGTATAAGCATGGGTGTCATTTTGGCAGGAAAAAAATCAGGCTGATGATATTCAATGAAATGAGTTTACAGTGCCATATAATCCACAGAAGAGGAGATTGAGCGTAAGAGGTAACAAACATGTCCACATATTAGATAAATGCATCTTGCCATTACAGGGCATAATTTGCAGGCCTGACTTCTCTATGAAACATAATCAAACAATGGCTCCTTGTGATAGATCAGATAGGACTGTAGGCAGTTGGTTGACATACCTGTCACATGCTGCCCCAGCCAGATGGGCAGAAAGTAGCCTAGGCCTCGTTGTTGCACTGGGTGTCTACAAGATGCATCTGGATAGCGGGCTCACATTCGGTCAGGTCCGTCTGACAGGGCTGCACCACCCATTCATGTCGGCCTTAACCATCCTTAGGTGGTCGGTATAAATGAGGAGGCGGTAATCGGTAAGACCCTCAGACACCTGCAATGAGTGTAACCACCAAATTGTTCTCGTTGACTCTGTGATTTTTTGTCTATTCGATTTTTAACTGGTTATTTTATTGCTAATTAATCTACTAATAAATGTGTCTATATTTATAATGTACATACGTCACTTATTATCCAACATGTGACTTTTTGGCATTAAATTGGGCAGAATTAATTCAGCAGATTTTTGAATGGAGTTTGGTCTGACATTATTTCGTGCTATTCCAGACAAATTAAACTTGGTAAATGTCCCATGTTTTGGAATTTCAGATTTCCTTTTATTCATTCATAAATTCATGTTTATGATGATTGTATAGGTTTGTGTTAATATGGTTTGGCAACGGTGTCTTGCATGCTAAGTTGCTTTCACGGGAAGTCCGACAGCGGAATATCCCTCTTGTAAATTTGTAACCAGGGTGATACCACGGCATTCACACTGTAGAAATGAATGCTTTCAAGAGGAAGAAACTCTTAATTTCCTCCATGGGGAATACCAAGGAAGACCTGGAGTTGACACAGTAAACACTGTGTTGGTGAAATTTTATAGATGATTCTCTGACGTCCCGTTCTGGTGAAGCTGACAGAAACATTGAAGTAAAGAGTTGTGGTATGGAAATTGTACACCGTCTCATCTAGTCGCATTGGTGTAAACTGGCAGGTTTTAGAGTGTTGCAGACCGTATTTATTTGAAAGTAGTTGCAAGTTTCAACTCCTCTCGTCGTGAATCTTTGGTGTAAACTCAAACACCCACCAAGAACACCTCACCACCCCCCTTTCAAAAGTTTGCTTCCAGTGCCCCCCGACGTTCTCTGAACACCCCCTAGGGGGGCTAGTTTAGCACAATTTGTGCGAGTGCCTCATGTGCTGCAGAACCAGATACCATGCAATCCTTGTCACGGCTTGCCGCATCCAGTGGTTGGTATAGACATCTGCCGAGAGCCCATTCATGCATGCCCCTGACATGATGAAGAACTCCTTGCCACATACCCTAAAATCAAATGGAATTTTCAGTAGAAATAAATATTCTGTGTGATGGACATGGAGTAGTAGACAGCTTAGCTAGCAATTGCTGTAGTAGAACACACATTTCAGTGGACATAGATTAACTTTAGCAGTGGTAATTTCACATAAGCACTGCAAAGAAGGAATATTGAGACACTTAGCATGCAGAACATCAAGAGCTCCCTGCCCTGTGTGCAGTGAATAAAAACAAACAAACGTGACAACTGAGACACTTCATTTCAAAGTGGTTGTATTGCCTTGTGGTGGTTGTACTGCCTTGGGAAAGGCCATTATACTCACCATGAACTCCTCGGTTGTCTGCTTTCTGGCAACAAAACCAAAAATGATTGATAATGTCTTTCAGCCAGACAAGTATGGCCGACTGACCAGATATCATCCCAGCCTGCAAACAAATTAAAAACAATACGACAAACATGCTAGGGAAAAAAAGAATGGAACACCATTACTCACTAAAATGAACAAAATTATGTCAACTAGTTTTCACTCTTACTGCGTGAAGTTTCTTTGTCAGATTTTTGGCTGCATGCCAGATGCCTTGTACCTCCCTTTCTCTGGGTCTGGAAAAAAGACACACACACACACACACACACACAATCACACACCATCCCCTACCCCTTCTGAATTTCTGAGGTCTGGACTTTTTTAACTGTACATCCAACGTTTGTATATTTTTAAGTTTTACAACCTGCACATTTCAAAGATATTGTAATTATATTCTGTAATTACATCTTGTAATTTATTTTGTGTTTTTGCACTTTTTGTTAGAGGGCAAGTGACAGTTGGAGTAAGCCTTCCAATGTACCAATAATTGTACTTGCAAATGGCAAATAAAACTCTTTCAATTCAATTAAATTCACTTTTATTTATATAGCGCCATATCATAACAAAGTTATCTCGGGGCACTTTTTCGTATAGAGCAGGTCTAGACCGACTCTTTATATTTACAGAGACCCAACAGTTCCCACCATGAGCAAGCACTAGGCGACAGTGGCAAGGAAAAACTCCCTCTTAACAGGTAGAAACCTTGAGCAGAACCAGGCTCTGGGTGGGCGGTCATCTGCCTTGACCGGTTGGGTTGAAGGGGGAGGGGGGAGCGGGAGAGAGAGAGCAGGAGGAAAGAGAACATACAGCAGCACAATACAGTTCCACATAGAGATGTAAAGTAATAGTTGTGGTAATGGTACTGATGTTAATATTAATAGAAATAACACTAATAGCAATATTATAATAGTAATACTAATAATAAGAACAATAACAGTAATAGCAGCAGTGGGTGTAGAGCAGGAATACAGGGGCAGCAGGTGGCCTGCAACCATAGATCCAGACTCTACAGCTCTGGAGGCAGAAATACCTGCAGAATGCAACAGAAGGAGAGAGAGAGAGAGAGAGAGAGAGAGGGGAGAGAAAGCACACAACTACGGGAAGAAGTTGAGTTAGTAACAAGCATTTATGGGATATGAGTGTGTACAGATGGAGAGGAAGAGGAAGAGAGAGGAGAGAGGAGCTCAGTGCATCATGGGAAGTCTCCCGGCAGTCTAGGCCTATAGCAGCATAACTAAGGGGGGGCTCAGGGCTCACCTGAGTCAGCCCTACTATAAGCTTTATCAAAGAGGAAAGTCTTAAGCCTGCTCTTAAATGTGCGGAGGGTGTCCGCCTCCCGTACACAAACTGGGATCTGGTTCCACAGGAGAGGAGCTTGATAGCTGAAGGCTCTGGCTCCCATTCTACTTTTAGAGACTCTAGGAACCACAAGGAACCCTGCATTCTGGGAGTGCAGTGCTCTAGTGGGATAATAGAGTACTATGAGCTCTTTAAGATATGATGGTGCCTGACCATTTAGGGCTTTGAAGGTGAGGAGAAGGATTTTAAATTGTATTCTGGATTTTACAGGGAGCCAGTGTAGAGAAGCTAATATTGGAGAAATATGATCTCTTTTTCTGGTTCTTGTCAGTAAACGTGCCGCAGCATTCTGGATCAGCTGGAGAGTCTTAAGGGACTTATTGGGGCAGCCTGATAATAGAGAGTTGCAATAATCAAGCCTAGATGTAACACATGCATGGACTAGTTTTTCTGCATCTGTTTGAGACAGAATGTGCCTGATTTTTGCAATGTTACGTAAGTGAAAAAAGGCAGTCCTTGAAGTTTGTTTTATGTGGGAGTTAATGTCCTGATCAAAGATAACTCCAAGATTCCTTACGGTGTCGCTGGAGGCCAGGGCAATGCCATCTAGAGAAACTATATCTTTAGATAATGTGTTTTGAAGGTGTTCGGGGCCAAGTACAATAACTTCAGTTTTGTCTGAGTTTAACATCAGAAAATTGCAGGTCATCCAGGTTTTTATGTCCTTCAGGCATGCTTGAAGTTTAGCTAATTGATTGGTTTCATCTGGCTTGATCGATAAATATAATTGGGTGTCATCTGCATAACAATGAAAATTTATGGAGTGCTTCCTGATAATATTGCCTAAAGGACGCATATATAAGGTGAATAGAATTGGTCCAAGCACAGAACCTTGTGGATCTCCGTGACTAACTTTGGTGTGCATGGAGGATTCATCATTAACATGTACAAACTGATATCGATCTGATAAATAGGATTTAAACCAGCTTAGTGCGGTGCCTTTAATGCCAATTAAATGTCCTAGTCTCTGTAATAGAATGTGATGGTCAATGGTATTGAATGCGGCACTAAGATCTAATAAAACAAGTACAGAGACAAGTCCTTTGTCAGATGCAATTAGAAGGTCATTTGTAACTTTCACCAGTGCTGTCTCTGTGCTATGATGCACTCTAAATTCTGACTGAAAATCCTCAAATAAGCTTATTGTTGTGTAGAAAGTCACACAACTGATTGGTGACTGCTTTCTCAAGGATCTTAGAAAGAAAAGGAGGGTTAGATATAGGTCTATAATTTGACAAAACCCCTGGATCAAGAGTGGGCTTTTTAAGAAGATATTTAATTACAGCTACTTTAAAAGACTGTGGCACATAGCCTTTTAATAAGGACAGATTGATCATATCTAGTAAAGAAGTGCTAACTAAGAGTAAAACTTCTTTAAGCAGCCTAGTTGGGACAGGTCTATGAGACAGGTTGATGGCTTAGATGAAGAAATCATTGAAGTTAGTTGATTAAGGTTGATGGGAGAAAAGCAGTCTAAATGTACATCAGGTTTTACAGTTGTTTCTAAGGTTCCTGTGTCTGAAGACATGTCAGTACCAACTTAAAGCAGGAGGTGCTGAATTTTGTCTCTAATAGTTAGAATTTTATCATTAAAGAAGCTCATGAAGTCGTTACTACTGAGGTCTATGGGAATACATGGCTCAACAGAGCTGTGACTCTCTGTCAGCCTGGCTACAGTGCTGAACAGAAACCTGGGGTTGTTCTTATTTTCCTCTATTAGTGATGAGTAGTAGGCTGCTCTGGCATTACGGAGGGCCTTCCTATACATTTTAAGACTATCTAGCCAGGCTAAATGTGATTCTTCCAGATTGGTGGAACGCCATTTCCTTTCAAGTTTTCGCAATGTTTGTTTTAGTTTGCGGGTTTGCGGGTTATACCATGGAGCTAACCTCCTCTGTTTTATTATCTTCTTTTTTAGAGGGGCGATAGAGTCGAGTGTTATTCATAGTGAGCCTGCAGCACTATCAACAAGATGATCAATTTGGGAGGACTAAAGTTAGCACAGGAGTCATCTGTTATATTGAGACATGGAACTGAATTAAATGCCGATGGAATCACTTCCTTAAATTTAGCTACAGCACTATCAGATAGACATCTAGTGTAGGAATGTTTGCCTAATGGCGTGTAGTCCAGTAATAGGAATTCAAAAGTTAATAAAAAATGGTCTGATAAAAGAGAATTCTGTGGAAAGACTATTAGATGTTCAATTTCTATGCCATAGACAAGAACAAGGTTGAGGGTGTGGTTAAAACAGTGAGTGGGTTTATGTACACTCTGACAGAAGCCAATTGAGTCTAATAATGAGATAAACGCAGCACTAAGGCTATCATTTTCTACATCCATGAATATTAAAATCACCTACAATAATTATTTTATCTGTTTTAAGGACTAAACCTGATAAGAACTCTGAGAATTCAGATAAAAATTCAGAATACGGTCCAGGAGCTCGGTACACTATAACAAATAGAATTGGCTGTAGTATTTTCCAGGATGGGTGTGAAAGACTAAGAACAAGGCTTTCGAACGAGTTATAATTTAGTTTAGGTTTGGGTTTGATTAATAGGCTTGAGTCGAAGATGGCTGCAACTCCACCTCCTCGGCCTGAGCCTCGAGGAATGTGAGTATTAATGTGACTGGGGGGAGTGGATTCATTTAGACTAACATATTCATCCTGACACAGCCAGGTTTCAGTAAGACAGAATAAATCAATATTATGATCTGATATTAGATTTCTCATCTAAAGCTGTTCACTAGAACAGCTTTAGATGAGAGAGATCTGATGTTCAAGAGTCCACATTTAATTCTCCTATTTTGTTGTACTGTTGCAGTGGTGGTTTTACTTTTTATTAGGTTTTTATGTGTAACTCTTCTGTTTACTTTTGATTTAAATAATTTAAGTGGTCGGGGGGCAGACAGCCTCTCTGTGGAGTTTAGGGTGGGTAACTGCTCTAATGGAAGCGCAGAGAAGCGTGTAGGACTGCAGCTCTGCCTCCTGGTCTGGACCACACACTGTATTAAGTCTGTGGTCTGAACTCTGAGCTGTCATGGCTTTGGGCCACTAATAAATTCGGCCAGATTTCTAGATATGAGAGCGGCTCCATCCAAAGTGGGATGAATGCCATCTCTCCTAATCAGACCAGGTCTTCTCCAGAAAGTCCGCCAATTATCTACAAAGCCCACATCATTACCTGGCACAAATACACAAATGTAT
>VMKM01002900.1:0-52500 GCA_008360985.2 Macquaria ambigua
GTGTATGTTTGTGTGTGGCTGGGCGGGGCATGTGCTCCTCACTTCGCACCTGAGCAGCTGGGGCTGATCCACCAATCATCTTCCAGTCTTCAAATACCAGGCCCTGCTCTCCACTCATCGCCAGATCGTTCAGTCTACCAGGATGGTAACTACGCCTCTAGCTTCTCTTTGTGTCTTTCTCAAGTGCCTACTGACGAGTTGTTCTCCCTGTGCTACAGACTTCCGAGTACCTGGTCTCCCGTGATCCCGCCTAACCATCTGCAAGCCTGTCTGTTCAAGAATCATCTGCCTGCCCCGCCAGCTTGGCCTTCCACGCGCCGTGCAATCCAGGTCCTCAACCTGCCTGGATCTCCACCGTGCTCCGCCTCCCGCCTGAACTCAGCACGGGTCCCGGATCATCCCTGTACCTCTCCCCCTCCCTGCTACCTCAGTTGTTCGAATAAACTTGCTTAAGAACCATCACGGCCTAGTCTGTCGTTCTGCTCATTGGGGTCCTACTAGCCTCCATAACATTATTAACACAAAAAAAGGCTTACACGCCACACGGCAGGCAACTGGCAGGTCCAGCACAGTGAAAACATCCAAAAACAAGAACATGAAAAACTAGACACATAAGAAAACCAGGTTCGGGTGACAAAAGCTCAAGGGAAAAAACAAAAAGGCAAGACAGCAAGGCAACATGGACACAAGGAAAACAGGAAACCAGGACATGGAACTCAGAATGAACCAACAAAGAACGAAGGAAGGGGACCGGTATATGTAGGGAAGTGGCTAACGAGGGAATCAGGGGCAGGTGATCACTGGGGAGCAGGTGTGGATAATCAATGACACATGAGGGCAGGAACTAAAGAGACAACACAAGTTGACTTTCAAAATAAAACAGGAAACAGAGCAAAAGACTAACAGAGTAACAGAATATAACACTAACAGAATATAACAGTGACAGGTCAAGATAGGCCGCCCGATCTTCCCATCTACCAGTTTCTCTTGGCTGATGAAGATACGCTCCCTCGACCTCAGTGCTAAAAAGGCACTGTGACTAAACACTCAGAGATACTTGAAGTAGGTAGGTTGGACCTCCTGGAAAATGTATTCTCCAAATTTCCCTTTCTAACCCCAAACATGCTTTTTCTCTAAGGTTGCCCATTGACCTGGTACCTTTCGTTAGTCTGGCTGGAGTCCACATACAGGTGATCGATAGCACACATACCACATGTGAATAGTTACATGCAAGGAAACAACAATATATAAAATACTAAATCCACTGTAAAAACAACCTCAACATAAAATAAATACAGCTAAAATATGTAGTAAACTAGAGGTCAACCCCAACATAATATGTACTTTGTTTGATGCACTTTTGATTGGCCCCTGATTTGCTGCTTGCAGCTACATTTTGGTTTCTGATCTGTGACTGGTTGGCTCTCTTTCCTCAAACTGGCTGACATGTGTTTAAGGGGAGGGAACTACACAGACTTTATAATATATAAAGATGAAATAACAAACTATTCAACAACAAGACATCAACAGCAACAAGACATCTCAATCCAACTGCTTTTACAAGACAAAGATGGCCAGCAAACCTCTTCAGACTCGTAAGTATATTTCATATTCAGCACTCTTACTTAGGTTTGTGTTTGATAAACCAGCAGAGCAACAACTTATTCTCTTCTTATCCCTACAGTTTCATGTATCATTAACATCAATGAATCACATTAAAGCCTCTGACCACCTACTCAGTCTGCTGCAAGTATTAATTTAATATGAATTAATTCTTCTTTTTGTCATTTTAGTCTTCACAGACTTTATTTGTTGTATTACACATCATTGGGCTTCATAAGAAAATTCACATTTTGCAGCTTATTTCTTATATTTCTTATATTTGTAAAATAGATTTATATTAGTCATAATTGTATTGTGTTATATTTGATTACATATTGTAAGCATGTGTGTAAATCCTAAGTATTTTTGTCTGTCTTGATGACTTTACATATTTAACAACTCTTTTACTTTTAACACTCTGGCTCAAACAAGTCTCTGTTCTGTTAAATTAAAAAATATATAAATATGTAATTTTAACTGTGATGTGAAAGAACATTTGCAGTCAGTACTCAGTGCAGCTTACATGATCATTCCTTACATTGCCATTTGTCAGCTTTTATCATTCAACAACTAATTTTCTTGATAGTTACATTAATTATTTTTACTGATTGAATTTATTTGATAATCTAGACACATTTTTGCACAACAAATAATTAATTACAATAAGAATAATCAAGAATACATACAACTATAAACTACTTTGCATTTTATGAAGTAACTACATGAATGTTTAACCCTTAAAAAGTAATTCATTAGATGCCTTGGCGTTGCCTTTGACTACTTGGTGAGCAACATACTTATATAAGCGATGCTTTTTCTACTGTAACTTAATTATATTTCTTACATTTTGTGCACAGTAGTTTATTAAAAATGACTATTTTTAGCTTTTTTATTTTTTGCTTTTTACTGAGTTGTACTGGCAGACCAGTAAACTAGGAGGTGGCAGCATAATCAAAATGGCTTTCAATAAATGCTTTTACAACCAGGACAAGCAGCTTTCCAGGCCAAATATTTTATCCATTGATTTATCTTGGTGAGGGCTTTTATTTCCAATACATCTGATACAATATTGATAAGTAATGAAAAAAGTAAAAGAGCAGGAAAGATATCTGATTCAACTTTGTTTTTAAAAGAAAAGGTTTAGCTCTACAGAGGTGAAGAGAGCAGCATCATCAGCATATAGAAGATATGACATGAACATCATTAAAGTACGATAAAAACAAGAATAAAAGTCTGTAGCCACATCGGCAATTACTGATGCACTAATGTTCATTACACACCAGACAACAACTCAGATGGATCCACAAGTCCTCCAAATTAAACAACAAAATACAGTGTTGGTCCCTCTGGAGCCCGATCAGCAGGACGACATCATTTATCTGTGTCTTCTTAAACCTTTACAAATCACTGTTGAAAAATAAATCTGTTTTATGATGTGACAGCACTATGGTTATGGTTTGGTTAGGTTTAGGCACAAAAACCACTGGGTTAGGTTTAGGGAAAGATCATGGTTTGGGTTCAATTAAGTACTTTACTTATAACGGTGATATTATAACTTTATAATGTTAGAACTTTATGATGTCACCTGATTTCCTCCTTTGCTTCCGTCAAGAATCAGAAACAGGTTTATACATAATGGTCAAATGTAGGAGTTCAATACAAGTACTGCAAAAAGTACTCTTAATTATAAAATAGGAATTTATGATAAAAATATGTACAATATATATTCTATAGTAAAAGAGCTGTACAGTCATTAAAAGAGAATGAAATGTACAATATTTGAATAAGGAATGTGCAGATGTATAAAGAATATGTGCAAATAGACAGATGGAGATACACAAACATACATGAGTGGAGGGTTAACAGATGTGTAGTAATAATATTAAAAATACAGACTATAAGTTAATGTTCATAGTAGTACTGAGTCAGATGTGGAGGGTTCACAGATGTGCAAATAATGCATCCACATCATAATCAATATGGCTGCTTGAGGGCACTGTCACTAGAGGAGCACAAACATGTCGTTCTGGGGCACTCGCTGAAATGACTGATTATGTCGGTTTTCTTGGGAGGATAGTCTCAGTTGGAAAATTATAAAATGAGAAACAAATCTTTGCTGTTCTTGGATCCTTAGCAGGATTGTTACTGAAATCAGAGGGTTTATCCTCTGGTCAGTGGCCGTTATAGGACATCTTAGGCTCAGCTTCAGGTCACAGTTGATAATCTAACATTTGGAACAGTTTTAGGCAAAAAACACTGAGTTGAAGCCACAGCAAGTGGTGGCCGACTGGCTGTGGGTACAGATACATGTCTACTGGTATTTATCCATAAAATGCAATAAGATAATTCAGACTGTCCCACACGAAGCAGTAATCTCTCTTCTCAATAACTCAAAAGTGTTGAAGTGCTGAAATATGTTCTGCCTTACAATCCCCCTCAGGTCTGTTAGTTTATGGCAGAACTTTAGTGGTTTGAAATAATCAAAAGACAGTGCTGTAAGACTTTCAGTATTAATAATGACTGTGTGAAATTCTCCTACAGAGTCACAGGAGCCGGAGTTGAGGATTGTGCTTTTTGGAAAGACTGGAGTTGGGAAGACTTCAGCCATGAATGCCCTCCTGGGGAGTCCTTGTTTAACTCCACTGACAGCTTCCTCAGACACAAAACAGTGTGAGGTAGTGAAAGGAGAGTCTGGTGGACAAAAGCTGGTTGTCATCGATACTCCAGGTGTGAGAACCAACATTGAGAGAACCAAAGACCAGGTGGAGGAAGACATCGTAAAATGCATCACATATGCAGCTCCTGGTCCTCATGTGTTCCTGTATGTGCTGAAGCCAGAGGCTCTGACAACAGAAGATGAGACAGCATTGGAAATCATTCAGAAGATGTTTGGTGAAGAGTCCAAACAATACACTCTGGTCTTGTTCACCCATGGAGATGACGTTGTACTACCTGACGAAGAAATAAAGCAGCAGGCCTTCATCAGAGAATTCGGTGGGGGGTACCATTCTTTTGACAACACAGGAGAGAAGTTCCCCAACCAAGTGCCTGAGCTACTGGAGATGATCAATACCATGGTTCAAAACAACAATCCGAAGATTTACACCAATGAGATGTTCAAAAGGGCACAGGAAGTCATGAAGAAGGAGGGCATCACACCCGAGAATGCAACTCCAGATCAGCTGCACAAAGTGGTTGATTTGATTTTATCTCTGACCGTCGGCGACCCATTGAAAGATTTAGTGCTAGGTGTAGTTGGGTTTGTGGAACAGAAAGTTACTGAATACGTTGCTAAGAAGCGTTAGTGGTAAAAGGTGTAAATTCCATCTCTTTTATTTTTTTTCTGCTTTTTCACAGAGTATTGTCCTAAACTGATTTCATAGCGCATGACATTTATACACTGTTCTATACCCATGGTTTGTGGACAGTTGATACATGGAGCATTATTTAAAACTATTCATTGTGTAATTTGAAGGCTTATAATTCAGCAGAGATGCTACAGACAAAGCTCTTGTCTTCTGTCCCAGAAGTTATTTCAGTAATTGGCAGGACCTCAGAGTGAAACTGAAACCCACTTAACAATTACAGTAGGTTAAATGTGACATAAGAGGTACGTTGTGAACTGATGCCTTAAGACTTGGAGCTAGTTTTAGGGAAATAAATTCTACTTTAAAATGTTCCAGTTTTCTTCAGTTGTGCATTCATATTTGATACAAATTGGCTCTAATTGTAGTTAGGGGGGTAACCTGACTACAGATGTTGACTTCCAACCTTTATATAGTACTACTGTGCAACACCAAATACAGTTTGGTTAGATACATTAGAGAAAGAAAGACTGTTCTCCTGGTTAAATATATAAAAAGTGACTTGAAGTACGAATCTGGACATGTTGACTTTTTATTGAACCAAAGCCACCACCTTTAGCTTAATCAAAGTTTATTTGTTGTCTAAACCTAACCACACATTGGACTGAAGACCCAATCTCCAGTGTCAAAGTCCTGCACTTCATAGGTCCACTATCCAGACCCTGACCACCTCCCTACAACCTCAGAGTGGTACCAAAAGGTAACGCGTCCTAGACTGGCAGCTGTCATGTTTCCTCCAAAGTGTATTTGGCAAAAGCTTTTAGTAGTACAAAAATGTATGATTTATCCATTATTTCAGAAGCTCCATTTTGCGTTAGTGGGAACAGTTTCACAACAGAACTCTCTGGTTAAATCCCTGATTGATTTAAACACAACTGATAAACGTGCTGCATTCTGTTTCAAATCAGACTGAATCAATGTGCTGTCCAACCCAGTCTGTGGGGGGGTTAAAATGAACTTTTGCTAGTTTTGTTTGGTTTATAGTCTGTGGCTATAAGAAGAGAATCTGAGCCTTGCCAAAGAGGTGTTCAGTGATTTACCTGATGCTTGCAACAAAGACACACCTGGTATCTAACGGTAACCAATGATGTCAAACACACTCCATGAAGGAACTCTCTTTCTCTCTGCTTACTGTGTGTGATGCAATAAAGGTCAAATGCAATGAATGAATGCATGAAATTCTGCAGCATTATGTTTAAATCAAAGTTCCTCAGATCATTTCTGCACTTTCTAAAAAAACAAGATTGAAGTGTGGAGTTGTGAATCGCTGGTATCAATATTTATTTTCTTATCAGAGGAAACGCTGTTTATACAACAAAATCACATCAGCAAATAAAAGATGATGCAAACAAAACTGTGCAGTATTTGTCTTTTTTTCCTCTGGTATTTCACCTTTATTCACCTGTGTTATGTGGGCTTCATGGGTGGGGATGTATTGTCGAACACCAGAATGATTTTAGAGCCCCGTATGATGTTTGTATGTTAATGCTGAACCCCTTCACAGAGGGTCAAAGCTGAATGGATGAATACCAGTCAATAAATACGTTGTAATGTTCTCTGGATTACGTGACAGCTGAAAATGAAACATTTATTGTGTTTGGGTCTTGACCACTTGATGACAGAGAGCCGAGGTCATGACGTCACTTCCTGTCCAGTCTCTGTTCCACCAGCTTCTGCAACTCAATACAATCTCTCATTCAGCGTTTCTTTCATCTTCTTTCTGAAAACATGAAGCGTGTTCCTGGAGTTTACTTTTTCATATTCTCAGACACATCAGCTCCACTACAGCAGCTGATATTAGAAACTGAAACCTTTGTGATTTCATCAAAGTTAAACGATTACTTTGTGAGCACAGAAAAAATTACAGCTCCCATCAAAAGAGCTACAAGTGCTGCAGCGTGGCTACTTATGTCATCATAACTTGGTTTTGTCTGTATTCCTAAAACTCACCAACGCTCTCTTCTAAAGTCATTTTTCCAGCTTTTTAGTTGTAATCTCTGCTGTCTTAAAACTTAACGTTTAGTCCTCTCTGTCGCCTCTTCTGTCGAGCCGTAACGTTTAGCCCTCATACTTGTAGGGCTTATGGGAAATGGTGTTTATTAAAGGCAGCTACAACATAAACATTGAATAAACAACATTAACCATATCTAAACATGGAGTGAATCACATGATATACTGTTGAGACAGGCTCTGTTCCCAGGCTGGATATTTACTTACTAGCGTAGTTAAAGATTTCAGTGGAATTTTGGGGTTTTCTTACTTCTGGAACAGAATCTGGATGTTCTGGTTTCCCGTGAGGTCTCTATTCTGTTTCTCAGTGGCCGCACATATATGGACTGAGCTGTCAATCAAAATCTCATTAGCCAATGGGGACACACCCTGGAAAAAAACGTGCCCACGCGAGAGGTTTGTGTCAGAACTGCACACAAAAAGTCAAAGCCCTGACCTCTGTGGTAATGAAGTCATTTGAGCGCCTTGTGCTTTCCCACATCAAAGCCATCACTGACCCTCTCCTGGACCCCCTGCAGTTCACCTACAGAGCCAACAGGTCTGTAGGTGAACTGCAGTAAACATGGCCCTCCACTTCATCCTCCAGCACCTGTACTCCTCAGGAACCTATGCCAGGATCCTGTTTGTGGACTTAAGCTCCACCTTTAACAGGACACCCGACACCAACCTCATTGGGCTCATGTCTGGTGGCGATGAGTCCGTCTACAGGTGGGAGATTGATTGACCATCTGGTGACCTGGTGCAGTCGAAACAACTTGGAGCTCAACGCTCTAAAGACAGTGGAACCGGTAGTGGATTTCATCCCCCCATCACCCTGTGTGACTCCCCAGTCAACGCTGTGGAGTCCTTCCTCTTCGTGGGCACCATCATTACCCATCATCACCTCAAGTGGGAGCTGAGCATCACCTTACGCCACAAGAACAGTATCTTCCCGACTGCAGCTGGCCTCATCAACAATACCCGGGACCCCACTGACACGGACTATTATCCCACCTCCGCGTTACATTAATGCATATCCTTATTGTGTTGTGCCCTTAAACAGGGAAAATAGTAACGGGGAAAGATGAAGAGACAAACACACATGCAGCTCTCGTCTTCACTCGTCTGTATTGAGTTACATTTTAAAGAATGCAAACAAAACACTCAATTTCAGGACCTCAGTTATACAATGTAAACCACACTCAGTCTCAGGACTACAGTTACCATGACTAGTGTATATTTTTTAACTTTCTCTAAGTTATTTAAATTATCTTTTTACTAAGTTACACAACATTAAATTATGAGATGCATTTTAACCTTTTACCTATACAGTTTTGGCTGACATGAACTGGGCTCTTAAAGTGAAAATAGACACTTGAACCTTACAGCAAAAATATGTGAAGGTAAATGTGACTAGCTTGAATGATAACAACGGTAGTTGGACTCTACGGCGGCGCCACGAGGTCTCCGGCAGCTAGCTTACACATGGACTAGATTAGCCAACAACTCTTTACACAATATAACAATAACACACAAAACTGTCTTTCATAGTTAACAACAGTAACGTAAGATAACTATTACTAACATGTGTTCATACATTTATAGTGTTTTGTGGACGGTAATTACCTTAAACAGGGAAAATAGTAACGGGGAAAGATGAAGAGACACACACGCAGCTCTCGTCTTCACTGGTCTGTATTGAGTGAGGGAGAGGAGCGCAATCCCCCTACTGGAGCCCCGAGGCATTACCAACAGATCAACGAATAATTAACCCACACAGACAAGGATCTGTGTTACCTATCTGTGTTTGCATTACTGGCTGCATATTCTACAGTGACATATATAACAGTGACCAGCGCTAATACACATATATACTATCTGTCACAATTGCACATATTTTTACATTCTTTATACTGTGAACATTTGCACTCCTTAGTCAGTACTTTGTACTCTCCGTCCTCCGCAAGGTTGGTTCAAATCCAGACTCCGGCAACTAATGCAACCTTTATTTCTACTACTACTACTGCTATTGATATTAATAGTGCTCCTGCTGCTCCTGCTATTGCTACTGCTACTACTACTATTTCTACTATTACTACTACAACTACTACTATTGCTATTACTATTGCCATTGCTACTACTGCTATTGCTACTGCTACTGCTACTGCTATTGCTATTGCTAATGCTACTGCTACTGTTACTGCTGCTACTGCTACTGCTACTACTATTGCTAATGCTACTGCTACTGCTACTGTTACTGCTGCTACTGCTACTGCTATTGCTACTACTACAGTTACTGCTACTGCTACTGCTACTACTGCTACTGCTACTACTGCTATTGCTACTACCACTACTACTATTACTGCTACTGCTACTATTGCTACTGTTACTGCTGCTACTGCTACTGCTACTACTATGGCTAATGCTACTGCTACTGCTGTTACTGCTACTACTATTGCTACTACTACAGTTACTGCTACTGCTACTGCTACTACTGCTATTGCTACTGCTACTACTGCTATTGCTACTACCACTACTACTATTACTGCTACTGCTACTACTACTACTGCTACTGCTATTGCTACTGCTACTACTGCTATTGCTACTACCACTACTACTATTACTGCTACTGCTACAACTACTACTGCTACTGCTATTGCTACTGCTACTACTGCTATTGCTACTACCACTACTACTATTACTGCTACTACTACTGCTACTGTTATTGCTACTACTACTGCTATTGCTATTGCTACTGCTATTGCTATTGCTACTGCTACAGCTACTACAGCCTTTAATATTACCACAACTACCACAGCTTTTACAAGATCTGTCTACCAGTGTGTTCCGTGTAGTTGTCCTATTGCAAACCCTCTTCATTTGGATGATTGATTAGATCTGCAGCACTTTGTATTTGGTGTGTCAATATTAGTGATTATGCTGTGCTGCTCGGTGGCAGAGTGGTTAGAGCAATGTTCATACATCTTGTTTAGACCCCAAGGACGGCCATTCAAATCCAACTCCTGACTGTTCTGCATTGCAGAGCAGCTCACTTGCATTTCAGCATTCATACGCATTTTCTGCAGGAAATGCAATTTTCTAGTTGTGACTGTTATGCACCAAAATACCAAAGCAAATTCCTTGTATGTGAAAGCCTACTTGGCAATAAACTGATTTCTAATTCTAATTCTGATTTTTTTTTGCATAAATACATGATTTGAATCTCATAATTACAAGATGGTTTTCTCACAAATATGAGATGCTAATCTCATAATCATAAGATCTATATTTTCTTGTTAATATGAAGATGCTCTTTTTGTAATTATTAGATCCTGATCAATCTTTTCTTATAATTATGAGATAGTTTTTTATCTAGTATGAGATCCCGATCATGTAATTATGAGATTGTTTCTCTTAAATATGAGATTTTTTCTTGTAAATATGGGATTATTTTTTATCTGAAGTATGAGATCCTGATCTTGTAATTATAAGATCTTGACAAGAAAATATCTCATAATCATGAGATAGTTTTTCTCGTAAATATGAGATCCTGATCTCTTAAAAGGCCTCCATTTTTTTATCCTTTGGTGAATGCAAGCAGAAGCGTCATACTTAGGATTTCTGGAAAAAGTTAAACAAGACACTTATCTTCATAAGTCTGCCTCTTTTTGGTTTTATGTAACTACAGGTTGGAGTCTGCCGTTTCTGTGGAGGCCCTGGTATGAAAGGGACATTTTAGTGCTGGGGGGCACACTTACAATCTGTTGAGACTTTGAAGAAAGAATATGATATTGCTCAAATCAGTTCTAGAGGTTTTGATCATGGAAGCTAACTGTTGGCATCTGGGAACAGTATATGAACCAATATAACCGAAGGTCCACTTACTAGCTTGCAGAGCTTTCAACTGCATCTCACACATCCCAAACCAACTTAACCAGAGTCAGCACTTACTACAAACCATTCAACACCTTAAGATCTCTGCTGGTACACCCTGAAGGCAGTCACTTCCTGGAGTCTTGTCGTCACCGAGAGTTTGCCAGGCAACCAGCAGAGGAATTCACTTCAACCAGCCAAGAAAGAATCTGACAAGTAACCCCTTAAAAAACAGCAAATTGTTGTTTTGTAGGGATTAAACAAACCAGATATAACGTGTTAATCAGGGAGCTTTAGAGGAGCTGGTAAGTGGATTCTGTTACCTTTGGACAGAGCCAGGCTAGCAGTTTCCCCCTGTTTCCAGTCTTTATGCTAAGCTAAGCTAATCGGCTGCAACTTCATATTTACTGTACAGACATGAGAGAGGCATCAATTCGAACATCTCAGTCTCAGCAAGAGAGTGAATAAGCGTACTTCCCAAAATGTTAAGCTACTTCCTTCATTTGCACCTGCAACATGGCTCTAAACTATCTGTACAACAATTTGATAGATTGTGTTTTATTGTGAAGATTTCTTCATTTTATGTTTTTTATGAACTGAACTGAAGGAAGCTGATTGGTGAGTAGGTAGACTTGTGGAAATGTACTCTACTTAATGTGTTTCTGCTCAGCCCCCTGATTTGTTGCTTTCCTGACTGGCCAGCTGTCAGCTAGGAACAGGTGATGTGTATTTCAGGGGAGGGAACTAGAAGCAGGCTATAATATAATAGAGAAATGGAAATTAAAATAGTCAGAACAATACCTCCACAGTGACAAGACATCACAGATCTGCTGCCTTTACAAGAGAAAGATGGCCAGTGAAGTCCCTTTAGTGCCTAGTAAGTATATCTCTTCTACAGTACTAATACTCAGGGTAGTGTTTGGGTTTGATATATGGAACAATAATTATTTCCTTAAATATAAACCAGCAACTCATCAGCTCACAGCCCATTCTCTTCTTAACTTCTCCTTGTGGATCTGTGATGTTTTGGGTACATTTTAACTCATTTGGACAGAAACTATCTTTCAATTTTCATTAAAACAAAATACTGACATTTTGAGTTTTGGTGAAGTCCAGAGATGTTAGGTAGTGCATCTATTTGCAGTGGAGAGTTTTATTATCTTCACACAACTGAATCAATCATTTTAGAGACAATATCTGAGTTTCCAGCATGACAGAGAGCAGCTCTTTAACCCTTCATTTCTCTTTATTTAACTGTGAAGTTTCACATCAAGAGTAAGGTTTGGATGTCACACTTTGGAAACCCATACTAATGTGTTTGTGTGCACTTTTTCTTTCACAGTTGTTTAAAGTTTGCTTATGTAATTTGTCGTTAACAGGACTTTTATGTCGTTCAATATTGCTATTAAACGCAATATTGAACAGTAAATAATTAAAGTGTTCAATAATTAAGGTGTCATTCAGTCATGGTTCTAGATAGTTACTGATAGGGCTCAGTTTGAGATATAATGGTACATGACTGGTTTGTTTCTGATTTTTCTGTTAGTTTTTTAGTCATTTTAATATGAAGTGCAGGTGGTAGAGCAGAGGGTTGCCACAGGACCTCAGGTGAGATCCTGGTGAGATGTAAGGTCATTACTTTATGTGAAGATAAGCCTTGATTTCTGTGAGGGGCTTACTGTGTCTCCATTAAGTTTTGTTTTATTAGCTGCAGTCAATCAGAGAGAAGACAGCAGGTTCTGCCACTTCAGGTAGACAAGAAGTGTGTTTCTGTGGTTAGCTTTATTGTACTTTTGAACAGTAAAAATAAAATTGCATTTATCGCTCATTTTGGACTCTATAGAGCGTACCATCATCAAAGCAGTTTTATCTATTTGACCGTCTGCTTATAGAAACAGAAGGATCACATCATGTGAAAAATAGCTGTTGTGTTGCTGCTCTTTTGTCCCGTCGTGTTGTGGTACTGAACAGAGAGATCCTGCAACATGACTTTTTGTGCATCTTTTCATTTGTTGCAATCATCTCATGTGCACAGTCCTAAATCATTTGTGAGCATGAGTTAGTTTAATATGATCACATGTAGGTGGGACTTCCTCTTTACTGGCCAGTATAACCTCACACCCCTTGTCAGAACAAAGAGTGTCAGGTGCCAGATGGTGTCCAGACAGCAGAAGTGAAAGTTCTTCTGAAACCAAACTGGCACATAACCCTGAATCCTCGAATTAAACAAAGAAGATATAACGTGTTAATCAGAGAGCTTTACAGGTGCTGGTAGGTGGGTTTTGTTACCTTCCAGGCTAGCTGTTTCCCCCTGTTTGCAGTCTTTATGCTAAGCTAAGCTAACCGGCTGCTGGCTGTAGCTTCACATTTACTGTACAGACATGAGAGTGGCATCAATCTGAACATCTGACTCTTCACCTGAAAGTGTCGAACTGTTCCTTCAAATGAAAATTAAAAGTTGTTGGTAGTTTTCAGCGTTACAGTCTGAAACACAGACATGACAGTGACAGATTTGTGTGTTAATATAACAAACAGCGCTGTAAGACTTGTGATGAATATGAAGAGGTGGAGATCATGACTGAGACAATTCTTCCATCACTAATGTCTGTGTTGTCCAACAGAGAAAGAGCTGAGGATCGTACTGCTCGGGAGGGTCGGAGCTGGGAAGAGTTCTTCAGGAAACACCATCCTGAGCGAGACCAAACCATTCGACTCAAAGCCCTCTTTATCCGCTGTCACACAGAAGAGCCAGAGGAAAACAGGGAGTATTGGCGGACAAAATGTGGTTGTTGTTGATACTCCAGGTATGTTTAACCCCAAAAGAGATGAAGAGGAGCTGATGAAAGAGATCAAGCAGTCCATCTCACTTGCCGAACCTGGTCCTCATGTGTTCCTGATGGTGCTGAAGGTGGGAGAGAAATTCACAGATGAAGTACAGCGGATGGTAGAACTCATTTGCAGTACTTTTGGCAAAAACACAATGTCTTACACTATGGTCTTGTTTACTAGGGGAAATGAACTGAAACTTCACAAAACCATAGAAGAATTTATTCAATCAAATCCAAATCTCCACGACCTAATCATACAGTGCCATTGGAAATACCATGTTTTTAACAACAAAGCTGAGAGTCCTGATCAAGTCACTGATCTGCTGCAGAAGATCAACAGCATGATTGAGAAACAAACCATAGAGAGAAACCACTACACCACTGAAATGTTCAAAAAGGCTGAAAAAGCCTTCAAAGAACAACAGCAGCAACAGGTACAAAACCCAAAAGGAGAAGAAACAAAAGCCAAGCTAGCCCCTATTCATACTTCTGCTTTATCTGGAACAGTTGTCGGATGTTTGATGGGGTATCTTGCTGGTGGAGGTGAGGTGACGTCTACAATAGCAGCTGCACTGGGAGGTGTAGCTGGTGGAATACTGGGAAGTGTAACGGCAGGTTTAGTGATACTTGCCAAAGACGGCATCAAGAAATGCACCAAAAAGTGAGGTTTTCTTGTTTAAGCTGATCAGACCAGTTCTTACTAATGAAAATACTGTAAGGGGGAAATCATGGTGGTGGAGTTTGTCTATTTTGCTATTTCAGTTTGTTTGGTTTTTGCCGTTTCATATAAAGTATGTTAACCAAAAGGCCATTCACAGAGTGGGTGAGTCAGCTAAGTTTGCTGCTGATTGGTGGTGGGCTGACCTAAATATTTAATGTTTCTGAAATAATAAATAATACCACCCAGTTTAGATGAATATAGAGTACAGCGTTTGGGCTCTGACCTCGTCACTCCCCACGAGGAAACACTAAGCTCAGCGCAGCAGGGAGTGGGGAGTGACGATAATAACCTCCACAGTGACACTCGTCTCTCAGATACTACGCTCAGTACGGTACAGTCTTTTATTACAGTCTTTATGAAGAGTTTATAAGTTGTAACTAATGGCTTTATTAATGTTTAATAAATAATGTTGTGTAGATCCGTTTTGTGCCACTAATAGGAACAACAGTAGGGTGCCAGGTTGTGAGAAATCCCTCATTGGTGTCTCACTTTCTAATTTTATTGAGTCATTAATACATTCATTTTGGTCAGGACGCTCTGCTAATCTTTTCCACAAGTTAAGTGGTCAAACAGTGCAGTGGAAGACCTGGCAACCCAAAAGTTATTATAATAATGGCTTATAACTGGTCTATAAACCACTGATTTACAATAGAAATTATTGGAGGAAATCATCAAAGGAAAGCTGTGATTCAGGCTTTGTTTTATCAGAACTAATCAGCTGTCAAACACGTGGTTTTGCTTTGTTAAATGCAACAGGTATGTGGGAAAGTGTGCAGCTGGTTTATGTAGAAAGAGATGCTCTTTTATTACTCAAATATTCAATATATCCAAATTGGGGACAAAAGAACAAAACTGACATCACTTCAAAGAGAACATTAGCTTACATTTTAGTTAACGTCAGCTAACGTGATGTTATCTCAGCAGCTAAAGTGGAGACTGAGAGCTTCAGCCGCATCAGTTTAGATGATATCTGATCTTCAGCTTTAATTATCAGGCGTGATTTACCAGCAGTTTGTCATTATTGGAGCAGTGACCCCCCTAGAAAAGTACTAATGGGCCTATTTGACCCCTCATGGACAATCGTGACTCAAACACTGCAGTTAAATTATTCTTACATATGGCCTCTTCTTAAACAAACTTGTGTTTAATCAGATTATCACAAACTAACTGCACTGCAGATAAAATCATTATTTTACGATCACGACAGAAATACAGCAGCTGTGCTGTGAGACTGACTGTGCTGACATTTAAAATGATTGATCACAGAGAAAGTTAGGGTTGCCACATTCAAGTACAGTCACAAAGCATCTGTTACTACATCTAAACGAGCTGCAAACGCGTATTTAACATGCTCGTACAACAAGAAAAAAGTCTGCAATACAACTCTGAACTGCTGAAGAACAGACTCTTCTTCTGAAACACTTCCAGCGGACACTGAAACACCGACGGAGTCGAGGAGCAGTCGGATCCTGTGGACGTCATGTTACTTTTCTGATTTGATATATTGATAATGATGAGCTCTGGGTAAAATATTGTGTTGTCATTTTTAAACAGTGGTTGTGTAATCAGTAAGGCCTTTCATTATGTCTGATTTTACCAATAATAAGGACCAGTAACCCTCCTCCGGTCTGCGTCATCATTCAGATTAATGTCAATGTTTTACCGTCCGGCAAGGCGCTGCCTTGGGAAATCACATACATGCAATCTCACATTACTGATTGTGCATTTTGGCGTCTAACAAGCCTTCAAACTCTGTTACAGACTTAGTGATGGTTGGATGAAGCCTTATGAAGCTTCAGGCCTTTCTTTCTATTTGTGCTGAAAAAGATTCGAAGCTTCTGGGCTTCAGACACCACCGAACAGTGACCTCTGGTGGCTTGTAACACTTACAGCAGCCCTTCAAGACTACAACACCTCTCTGATTTTAATAGTTTTAGTCTCATTATGTGCAATAAAGGTCCAAGAAGCCTTTTTTATTAAATGTGTAATACTTTTGTTCAGAAGTGCTGCTTGCTGTTACAGTTAAATAAATATTTTTTCTGACATGAAATATTAATGTAGGCCTTCCTGTTTGGTGTAGTCACTGTGAACTCATGTATTTTAACTTAATGGTTGTTATTTACATTTCATTTGAGTCACAATGTGATGTGATAGTCATTAAATTAGTGTATTACTTTTATTACATTTTAGCACATTTCACAGGAGTGAAACAAGTTTGGGAGCTTCGGTATCATCCGCCCAACTCTAGTGGATTCACTTCGCCCTCACGACTGAATCCACTGATCAGTGCAGTTCCATTGAAATGAACTGATTTCACCGTACCAATACCGAGTGTGCGTCACATGACCTGCAGCACAAACTGTGGCTGCCAAAATAGTTTGAGGTTGCTTGGTTTGAAAGCAGTTTTTGAATATATGAAGGGTTGTATTCAAGCTAAAACAGGCTCCACAACACTGTAGCTGAACTTTTATGAACCAAATAACATCTGCAGCAGGATGAAGTTTTTATGATGAAACTACATGTTTCTAAAAAATAAAGAAATGAATCTCCACACTGCCATCTCCCTTCCAACAGAGTTGCCAAAACCTTCACTTATATCCACATATGTGAGTCTGAGATCAAATGAAACCATAATAAATCCAAATGTTCCAGAGAGCACAGTGACAAGTTAACTAGTGGTTACAGCTCATTTTGAATCAGCGCCCATGTTGATACGATTCCTCAGAAGAGAGAAATAATCTCTGTGTTAAACTCTCCTCCTGTTTATTGACCCGACTCGACTCGACTGCCCTCAACACTTCCTGTTCACGTCCAGCTGCAGCCCCAATGCTGCAAACACAGAGGAGACCAACTCGGAGCTTCGGGGCTCACCAGATCTGTATTCAGATCCTTTACTTCAGTAAAAGTATTAATACCACACGAAAAATACTCCACTACAAGTAAAAGTCCTGTATTCAAAACCATACTGAAGTAAAAGTATGTATTGTAAGTATTATCAGTAAATGTACTTAAAGTACCAAAGTAAAAGTACTCATGTTGCAGTAAAAGTACTGCTGTTTCTGGATTAATGTTCCTGCTGCAGATGTTTCAGCTTGAGCTCATGTGAACTCCTTTATATCCTGTTGGCTGGTTTCATCTGCAGCAATGCATCGTGGTCCATAAGATCATCATCTGTCCTGTGAGAACCATGTATCTCTAAAAAGTCCACTTTTCATGAGCTCAGATAAAAACAGCCCTGTTTTCAGCATTTTCCAGCTGATCCAAGAAGGAGGAGGATTTCCTCAACACATAAAGGAACTCTTCATCCTTCAGTTCATCACAAACATCTGGAGATACGAGGTTTTCACTGGACAGCAAGGAGATGAAAAACTGTAATCTGTAAAGTAACTAAAGCTGTCAGACAAATGTAGTGAAGTAAAAAGTACAGTATTTCCCTCTGAGATGTAGTTCAGTAGAAGTAGAAATACTCAAGTACAAGTACCTTGAATTTGTACTTAAGTTCAGTTTCAAACATCTTTACTTTGAAAAGTAAAAAGCAAACACAGCGTGTTGTTTGACCCTCCTGTCTCCATGTAGACGTTTCAGCTTTTTGAGGGTTTCTGACTTTATGTCGATGTTATTTGAACTTAATGGAAACACTTTTCTTGTCACATCAGAGTTGAAGCTCAGTAGTTTAATGAGATGCTGCCCTCTGGTGCTCACAGGAGAAAATATTCATCTCTAATGCAGTGATTCCCAACCAGGGGAACTTGTACCCAGAGGGGTCCTTCTGCAGTTCCAGAGGGTCCGAGGAAAACTGTGAAGCTCAGCTGAAACAATAGAAATGATGATTTGATAATATATATCCACATATTTGTGTTTAGGAGAAAAATCAACACACAAGGAAGATTACAAATGTGTGTGCTGCTGATCTTTATAGTTATTGATACGATGGTATCTGACTGCACAACACCTGCCTCAGTCTCCCACCAACCTGAGTCCGACTGCAGGAAGACTAGCTGGAAAAAAGCAGCACCTGAACTGGACCAAAACTGGATCTATCAATAATTTTACACAGTAAAAAAATACATATAGTTTAGCATAGTACTTGACAACAATGCATCCCATAAACACCCATCTGTTACTCAAGTATGATGAATCAGCCACAGTTATCAACTATCTGCTATAGAAACAGAAGGTATAGTGGCGATTTGTCCTCAAACCAAAAAACAAAATACAAAACAAAACTCAAATCAAACGGCCACTGAGGCACCTAAGGAACGAATCTTACGCAGGGAAAAGAAGTCCATTGTCCAGGCAAGCATTCAATTCAATTCAGTTTTATTTATATAGCGCCATATCATAACAAAGTTATCTCAGGGCACTTTTTCATATAGAGCAGGTCTAGACCGACTCTTTATATTTACAGAGAGACCCAACAGTTCCCACCATGAGCAGCGCCAGGAGACAGTGGCAAGGAAAAACTCCCTTTAACAGGTAGAAACCTCGAGCAGAACCAGAACCAGAACCAGAACCAGGCTCTGGGTGGGCGGTCATCTGCCTCGACCGGTTGGGTTGAAGGGGGAGGGGGGGAGCGGGAGGAAAGAGAACATACAGCAGCACAATACAGTTCCACACAGGGATGTAAAGTAATAGTTGTGGTAATGGTATTGATGTTAATATTAATAGAAATAATACTAATAGCAATATTATAATAGTAATACTAATAATAAGAGCAATAACAGTAATAGCAGCAGCGGGTGCAGAGCAGGAGCACGGGGGCAGCAGGTGGCCACAACCATAGATCCAGACTCTACAGCTCCGGAGGCAGAAGCACCTGCAGAAAGCAACAGAAGGAGAGAGAAAGGGGAGAGAAAGCACACAACTACGGGAAGAAGTTGAATTAGTAACAAGCATTGATGGATATGAGGGCGTACAGATGGAGAGGAAGAGGAGGAGAGAGGAGCTCAGTGCATCATAGGAAGTCTCCCGGCAGTCTAGGCCTATAGCAGCATAACTAAGGGGTGGCTCAGGGCTCACCTGAGTCAGCCCTACTATAAGCTTTATCAAAGAGGAAAGTCTTAAGCCTACTCTTAAATGTGAGGAGGTTGTCCGCCTCCCGTACACAAACTGGGATCTGGTTCCACAGGAGAGGAGCTTGATAGCTGAAGGCTCTGGCTCCCATTCTGCTTTTAGAGACTCTAGGAACCACAAGGAACCCTGCATTCTGGGAGCGCAGTGCTCTAGTGGGGTAATAGGGTACTATGAGCTCTTTAAGATATGATGGTGCCTGACCATTAAGGGCTTTGAAGGTGAGGAGAAGGATTTTAAATACTATTCTGGATTTTACAGGGAGCCAGTGTAGAGAAGCATCACGTTTCGTGTGGTTTATTTAACAATTTTTGCAAGCAAACAAACAAATGAACAAAGAACAACAGCGTCTGCAGCCTCTCTTGCCCTGGTAAAAAACCATGAACCCTTCCCGGTGCCTGCCGGTCCTGTACCTGCATACCCATATATGTAGATTCACCTCCAGTGCCCAAGCTGCTCTGTACCTACAAAACAAAAGCCTTAATAAGTACTTAAATTAACTAAAATAATGATAGGCTGCTAATATTGTAATCAAACTACTTCAGCCATATTCTTCAAACAAAACAGCAATGAAATAAATAAAAGAATGTTTAAATGTTAAATATTACAAAACATGAATAGCTCCAACAGAAGGATCACATCATGTGAAAAATAGCTGTTGTGTTGCTGCTCTTTTGTCCCGTCGTGTTGTGGTACTGAACAGAGAGATCCTGCAACATGACTTTTTGTGCATCTTTTCATTTGTTGCAATCATCTCATGTGCACAGTCCTAAATCATTTGTGAGCATGAGTTAGTTTAATATGATCACATGTAGGTGGGACTTCCTCTTTACTGGCCAGTATAACCTCACACCCCTTGTCAGAACAAAGAGTGTCAGGTGCCAGATGGTGTCCAGACAGCAGAAGTGAAAGTTCTTCTGAAACCAAACTGGCACATAACCCTGAATCCTCGAATTAAACAAAGAAGATATAACGTGTTAATCAGAGAGCTTTACAGGTGCTGGTAGGTGGGTTTTGTTACCTTCCAGGCTAGCTGTTTCCCCCTGTTTGCAGTCTTTATGCTAAGCTAAGCTAACCGGCTGCTGGCTGTAGCTTCACATTTACTGTACAGACATGAGAGTGGCATCAATCTGAACATCTGACTCTTCACCTGAAAGTGTCGAACTGTTCCTTCAAATGAAAATTAAAAGTTGTTGGTAGTTTTCAGCGTTACAGTCTGAAACACAGACATGACAGTGACAGATTTGTGTGTTAATATAACCAACAAACAGCGCTGTAAGACTTGTGATGAATATGAAGAGGTGGAGATCATGACTGAGACAATTCTTCCATCACTAATGTCTGTGTTGTCCAACAGAGAAAGAGCTGAGGATCGTACTGCTCGGGAGGGTCGGAGCTGGGAAGAGTTCTTCAGGAAACACCATCCTGAGCGAGACCAAACCATTCGACTCAAAGCCCTCTTTATCCGCTGTCACACAGAAGAGCCAGAGGAAAACAGGGAGTATTGGCGGACAAAATGTGGTTGTTGTTGATACTCCAGGTATGTTTAACCCCAAAAGAGATGAAGAGGAGCTGATGAAAGAGATCAAGCAGTCCATCTCACTTGCCGAACCTGGTCCTCATGTGTTCCTGATGGTGCTGAAGGTGGGAGAGAAATTCACAGATGAACACAGGTGTTAGACAGACATCATATAGCATATGTATTCAGTGAAAGCTTGCGGCTCTGCTGGAATTTACTGGCTATGTGTAAACATGACACGGTTATCTTTGTCTGTTGCATCCAACCGCTGACTGTGGCTTCAACAAGAGGCCAGAGCAAAACTAAGTAGTTGTGTAATAAAAGAAAATGTTTTTGGCACAGGCTTCATAACATTCAAACAGTCGTCTGTTTCTGTCTTTTGTTACAGATGGTGCTGATTGTTGGAGAAACTCCATTTGGAAATGTGTTGTTTTTTTAAGAGCTTCTGTTAGTTGTAGCTGTGGGTAACTGTGATGTCACTATTTTGGTGTGAGCGCCATCTTTGGGCCAACATGCACTACTTCAGTTCTTCCTTCCATGAGGAGGAACCACAGAGAGATGGAACAATCATGCATCTGACTGTTGGTGTCAGTCAGATGCATGATATATTATTTATATTTTTCACTGTGTGAGATGGTGCTCTTCCATTTGAGTGAGTCTTTAACAGCCCGTCTATAATTATGTGTCTTCTGCTGATATCTACTGTACATCTTCACAGCACAGTCCCAGCATGCTAGAGAATCTGATGCCACAAAGGCTCAACTTTGGATAGTAACTCTTTAGTTAGTAACTCTGAAGTTTACATCTGTAGACCAAAAACCTGTTGGTGGTAGTCGGATGTGTGAGATGCAGATGACTGCTAAGTTAAATTGAACATAAATGTACTATAACCTCCTTTTATAGACGGTTATGGTAACTGATGAAAACTGATACAACAGCCAAAAATGAAATATCCTCTAGAAAGAAAGCTGATTTTAGGATAGAAAGATGAGAAGACGGGACAACACTGAAGATGCGGTGCGTCTCTCAGCTCAGCTTGGAGGTTGGTTTAGTCTCTCCAAGCTGGAAGAAGCTCCAAGCTTGCCGAGCTGGAAGAAGCTCCAAGCTTCTTCCAGCTTGGAGCTGGAAGAAGTTGACGCCGGGAAAGGGACGCCTGGTGCGGTCAGATGGTCCTCTTGCCACCGCGATAGACAGCGGGTTGAAGTTCATATATCTCCGGGAACGTTTCCGTAAGTTCCAGTAATGACCAATAATAACTCCAGTAATAACTTTCCTAAATAACCGTAGGAGAAGGTTCCCCGAACTGAAAATTGTTTGCTGGGATGCAGGTATTTTTTTACTTCCACTGCACCAGGAAGCGTTTATGGATGTGCATTATTACATACAAATAAAACGTAAAAACAGGAGTGGATATAAGTGTTGTTAATAAAACAAGACATTCGATAACTTCGCATTGCAGCGTAGTGGTATATTTTCTCACATTTTATAGAAAGAAATAGTATTCCATTAGTTAAGAAATTAAACGGCAGACTGATTGATAATAATTGTTTATAAAGTTGATGGTAAGCCTCTTGAAGGAAATAATAAAAATACAAAAACTCCAGAAGATGGCAGTAGATACGTGTCTGATGATGTGATCATCTGAAACCTCAGTGAAGAAGAAGTCTTCTACCCACAATTCCTTACCACTTTCCGGTTCCAGCCATTCGAGACCTAAGATGGCGGACCGGCGGCGAAGGAGGAGGCGCGCGTCCCAGGACAGCGAGGACGACGACGAGTCCGGTTCGGGTTCGGACAGCGCGAGGTCGGGGTCCTCGGCAACCAAGAGCCGAGGGAGAGACCCCGATCCACCAGAGCCGACAGTGACCCGGGTCGAGGCGAAGAGCGAAGTGGAGTCCGAGTGTGTGAGTAGCTAACTCCGGACGTTAGCTCGCCGAGCTGGCGGCTCACTCTCCCGGCCGGGGAGCTCTGACAGATATCGCTTTCATTAAAACTTTTCCCGGGGACCGATTCCTCACTTTTCTTAATGTCATCGTGGGGAAATTAACCGTTAATAATTTAGTTGTAGAACCATTTGACTCTTAACATAAACACATTGACGCTCCTTCAGTAGGCGGCGTTAGCTTGAAGGAAACTACGTTGGACAAGTTAGCTCTTTAACCGTTAGGTTTGCTGTCTGTACTTTAGCGACGTCAAATCTGTCTAACCTAGAGTTTTTAAATGTATACTTTTTAACACGTTATTTAATGTTGAATTGGCAGGTTTAAATGCCAGAAGTCCAAGTAGTTAACTTTATTGTTATTTTGTTCTCCTTGTGAAACCGAGATGAAAAGGCGCCAGTCGGAACGCATTTACAGGGGCAACAAATTTGGCAATAACACCGGCTGGGCTTCCTCTCGGTCACTTTGCCTTGCTGGAGGTTTTACCAAAGATACGAAGCTGTTTGCTCCACATTGGCTAGTTAGCCAGCTAGCTAGGAAGGCGGTGTTTCCACCCAGGTGTGTACGTGGTGTTGGTGTGCAGCTATGAAAGTACATTTTTGTTTAGCACCCAGCTAAGTTAGGCCCCGCTAATGCTACCGCTCCATCGTGTTAGTCTGCCACGTCCAGCACGCGATAACTTCGCTGATAAATGACCCTGAGATGTGTTTGGTACTGACAAGAACATCACATCATTACTCCATTAAACTACCAACTGTATGTGCTTCTAGGAGCCAGGCTATACTTGGTTAAAGGGTGACCTTTCCCCAGATGGACATATATGCTTGTATAAATGTGATGCAAACAGAACTTCAGTGGCCTTTATGAATAGGTTGTCCAAATACAAATGCTGCAGAGTGCATGGTTTTGTGATTTGATAAGGATTTGCTGGACATGGTTTCTGCACCTCTGTCCAGGACCAACCACAGTGCAGGCTGTGCTCACATTTAATTAACTCAAGACCACAATTACATTGTATGGAGTATAACCATAATATATAACAAAACAAGTGCAACATAAAATACTGGAATGGAGGTAAAACATTCTCCAGTAAGACATTTGTCACTTTCGGTTTAATCAAGCTGTAATAACAAAGTTGATTTACATGTAGGTGGATGGTTTAAATTGTACTTTGGAAAGTACTTTTCCCTTTTGTTTATATACTTTAATTCTTACATTCAAACAAACATGATGGTTGTCTCCCAGATGGTTGTCATTGCAGAGTTTACAGACCCTCTGATTCCTAACCAAGCCTTGATATGTTCCACTTGTTTTGGATATTCTGGTGATCCTAACCCTGAAGTTACAGACAGTCTTTCTGTCATTTCAGTTTTCATACATTTTGACATAAACTGACACACTTCTGAGTTTGCTTTGCCACTTGTGTGGGAACTGGTTTTTCATCTTTTTTCAGTTAGTTTTACCCAGATGATGATGATACTGTCACACAGACAACATCACTTTGTGAAAAGTCACATCCTTCTCATTCATTTCAGTGTGGTGACTGCAGTGTCAAAGCAGAGGCTCTTGTAGATTACTTTGCAACCAGAACGGTGTAATCCTACCGTTCACCTGATGATCGTAGTGACCCAGGAGGAAAGGGCTGTCTTTGTGATAACTTTCCTGAGTAGCATTATCTCGTAGCAACAGGTTTGAAATTTCTGCCCCAGATGGAGAACAGAGCAGTGAAAGGAATGATCAGTATAATCATTATGCACTCCAAAAGGCCTTAAGACTCTTACTCTTTATTGTCCCACAGGACGAACAGAGTCCCACGGTGACTGTATGAAAGTGGTGTTGTGAGCAGTTTGGTTGTGCTTCCTGCAGATTAACACTTTAATGGTTTGGTGGAAATGCTGATTATTTCTTTGTCTCTCTCGTTGCAGGAGAGTGAAGATGGGGTCGGAGAAGGTATGACATTTATTAGTTCACAGCAACATCTCGCACACAACCTCTCCAACCTTGTAAAATTAAAACAGCTGGCATCATCAACATACAAAGTCGATTTAAAGACAGTATTTACAGTTTTTTTCATTGTACTGGGAATATAAGTCATACCCAGCTTGTAAAACAGGACTAAATTCTCTCTTATGTAATGAAGCATTTGTTCTGTTCATGACTGGTTGGCTTCAGGCCATTTGTTGTCTACCTGTGCCTGTTAGCTGTTGCAGAATTCCTGTTGTTGCCTCAGTTGTTTCTGAACCCTGACACTCAAATGATATCTTTCTGTCTGTCTGTTTTGTCCAGCTGTCCTCTCTGACTACGACAGTGCAGATCCGGAGGAAAACGGCTCCCATTCAGAGGTAAAAAACATAAAGGTTTAAAACTTAAAACTCAGGTAATCCTGAACTGAACAGCCGGAGCCCCGCCCACTTCAAACCAGTGAGACAAAAAAACTCACAAACAGAAATCTGTCAGGTGAAACATCCAAACGTGTTGTAACTCTGGCAGAAAAGGATCCTCTTCATCTAAAACTCCACCAGTCCGTCAGCAGCAGCGCCGCGAGAGCTGAGCAGACGGATGACGAGAGCTACTGGCGTCTCTGCTTGCTTTTGTAAAATTTCCGTAAAGCGTTGAGATTCACCAGACAATCATCAGACAGACCGACACGTCTGAAACGTGATGAGGTCCGACACAGATTGCAAAGACCTCATGAGACTGCCTTGCCCAGTGTGATATGATGTGAACCTGCAAAAGTTTGTCACTGCACAGAGTGCCGGGGGCTGAATGAGGATTCTGTAAGTTAAACTACATATTCCTGTTCCCTCAGGGAGTGGAGGAGGAAGAGGAGGCAGAGCATTTCAGTGATGAAGAAGCTCCACCAGCAGCCACCGAGCCCAAACCCTCTGCTGCCACCGGCCCGACAAAGGTAGAGGAGGAGGAGGAGGAGGAGGAGGAGAAGAAGGAGCAGGAGGGTGAAGAGGAGGAGGCAGCAGAGGAGGAGGGAGGAGGAGGGAGTAAAGAGGAGAGCAAGGCCGAGGAGAAACGAGACCTGGCCGGAGAGAGACAGAGCGGTGACGGACAGGTGAGACAGACTCACTGCACCTCTGTAGCATCACAGGTGGGACTTTATGTTTCACTGATGTGGAGCCGAAAGAGGGATTGATGCAACATCCACTAAATGTTAACAGCTAGTTTTCAGCACAGGAGAACCAAATGTGGATTCATCCGCCTCTGAAAATAGTCCCCAACAAATGCACTATTTCCTCCCGTTTGAAAAAATATCGTTTAGATTCCCTTTGATGCCAGATTTCTCTGAAATGTGTTTTGCATCACAAGGCGAATGCCGTGTTAAACAAACGTTCAGCCAGACAGAATTACATTATTACAAACAAGTAGCTGCAGTGCATCTGCTTCATCACTCACTTCCTCATTCACTGTTTGATCTACACGGGTTCATATGTCCTAAAACACACAAGCTGTGTGCATTACATCAGATCCCATACATCTGGCCTATATAATAATACATGCTCACATAATAATGAAACATCATTTAGCATAATGTATACTGATAAACTGCTCACTGTCTATTTTTAACTTAAAGTTAAATGGTGCCTCATTCACAAGACACTCATCTAGTCAGTTATAGTTGACAGCAGACAGTTGAACTGTTAGTCACTGCCATCATCATGTCGTTTTCTATTCTAATACACACACACACACACACACACACACACACACACACACACACACACACACACACACGCAGGAGTCTACAGATGACCCTGAAACAAAGGTGGGAGGAAAACCTGGTCAGAAGCTCGACGATGACGAGGACAGAAAGAATCCGGCCTACATCCCGAGGAAGGGTCTGTTCTTCGAGCACGACGTCAGAGGACACACTCAGGAGGACGAGAGGTACACACACCACACAGGCGCTGTTTATATCTGTTATTAGTTGCAGTAATATTTTATTTAATGCATTCCTTGAATTAAGTCTGGCCCTTGTTTATGTAGGTTTCTAAGATCACCAGCAGCTACAGAGAGTCAGTTCTCAGTTTGCTTGTTAGAACTGGTATAATCTGGTTTTTAACTTGTTTGTGTTGGCTGGGGTTGTTACATCACCTCCACTCTGAGTTCATGCCTTCTCAACAACACTACAGCTCTCCTGGTATTCAGTATGAGGAATCCTTTGTACCACGTGCTTCAATATAATGAACATCATCACTGACAGCAGATGATTTCTGACGCATTTATTATTTTTGTTGTCGACTGTCTTGACTGGTGAGACAAAGACAAATGTTCTGTCGTCATGGGAGAATAAAGTTTATTCTAGTTGATCAACAGAAAATTAAACAGTTTGACTGTAGATTCATCTTTTTAAATTAATTTTAAAGCAAAAATGCAAAACAATTCATAGTTTCCAACTTCTTGAATGTGAAAATGTTCTCGTTTTTTTTTAGTTTTCTATGAAATCTGTGGATTGTCTGTTGGACAAACAGTCAGCTGGAAGGCATCACGTCATCTGACATTTAAAAGTGTAAATAATTAATTGATTGGTTAAGAAAAGAATCGGCTGATTAATTGATGAGCTGCAGTCTGTAGTTGTGTTTTGTAGTTGACCTTAAAGTGTAAATAAGCCTCTTAAACATTTAGATGATTGATCTAGCTCACTTCATTCACAAAATGCATTACACAATAAAAAAAGAAGAGACAACGTAACAGTTAAAATCCATTTTAAAACAGGAAAGAAGTAAAATAAGAAACATTAGAAAAAACAGCAACACCACCAGTTAATATTACTACAACTACCTCCACCATCATCGTAATAGTAACAGCGTAACAAATCGTCTTCTAAGATTGAGCCTAATCAGAAGCTGGCTGTGAAGTTTAAGAAGTGATTCTCGGTAAAAGCAAAGCTAACAAGCTGCTTTTAGAAATACTTTATGCAGTTTAATGTAAAATATCAATTTGATCAAAGTCTAAGCTGCTTTGGAATCCACTCTGAGGATTTGAGCGTTCAGTGTTTGTTGAAAATATCACAGATATTTTTAATATTTATTGATGCCACTTTACAAAGAGCTGTGGAGTGCAGAGAGCAGGGCGGCGGAGGTTTTCAGTGCATCATGTCTCCCTGTCCTCTCAGACCTAAAGGTCGAAACAGGAAGTTGTGGAAGGACGAGGGTCGCTGGGAGCACGACAGGTTCAGGGAAGAGGAGCAGGCGCCGAAGAGTCGCGAGGAGCTCATCGCCATCTATGGTTACGACATCCGAAACGGTGGCGGCTCTGGAGACCGATCGTACAGGCAGCGCAGGCCCAGGTGAGCGCCGCCGTAACCTAGAGTGATGAGAGCAGAAAGAAAAGACGGAGGGGGTTTAATCTGGGTGATTTACAGGGCAGCTGTGATGTAGCAATGCACTGTAGTACCACGCTGCATCACAGCTGTGATCTTTAGAGGACAGGGCAGCTGTTTCTCCTCCTTGCAAAATCCAAGAGCCACTTTCAGCTGCATGACTTTAATCTGATTAATCTGATCTGTGTCTCCCTGCAGACAGAGTTCGTCTCCCAGCAGAGACAAACGGTGGAGAGATGGAGGAGGAGAGCGGCCGGTCCGATCCTGGCACGGTGGAGGAGGAGGAGGAGGAGGAGGAGGTTTGAACCGAGGAGGAGCTCCGCCACCTTCATCCGTCCACCCCTCCTCTACATCCCCCTCCTCCGCTCAGCGTAGCAGCAATTCCTCCAGACCGCCTCCCTCCCGCAGCAGACCGTCCCACCAGAATCAAATGCACCTCCTGCCTCAGTCCCACTACAGGAATAATGAATCAAACGCGCCCCAGATGCATCCCAGAGAACGACAGGGCCCTAAAGCTCAGTCTGACCCCGCAGGAGACAGGGGTGTGGTCAGCAGGGGAGGGCGGGGTGCTGGGGGAAGGGGGGGTCCCTCTGTGGTCATTGAGGACGTCACAGTCAGCCAAGGAGGCGTTGGGGAACAGGACCTAAGTGTTGTAACGACGGCGTCACAGCCGGGCGGTTACAAATCAGCGTCACCGAGACGGCAGCAGCAGGAACAACGAGGGAGCGCCGACAGATCTGCAACAGGATTGGCCGCTTCCTCCTCCACCTCTGACCCCTCCCTACAGTCATCAGCTGCAGCGACCAATCGGGAAGCCTCTCCTCCCGCTGAGCGGCCGGTGGAGCGTAAATCTTACTCGCTGGCTCGCAGGACTCGCTCTCGGCCTGCAGACCTGGGCAGCAAACAGCCGTCCGTGGAGGAGTCTGCAGCCGGAGGGAGTGCCTCCTCCCCCGGCAGCGTGGGAGGGAAGAGCTGGGCGGGAGCCGGCGACGGGCCGAGTCAGGCGGGAGGAGGAGGAGGAGGAGGAGGAGGAGGAGGAGGAGGAGGAGGAGGGCTGGCGGAGCTGGACCAGGACGTGGCTCGACTCAGTCTGGCAGGACAGAGCTGGAGCCAGAGTCCTACATCCTACATCCGGTCTGAGATGAGAGGTGAGTTCTGATCATGATCAGAGTCCTGAACTGTGGCTGACCCAGAGTCTGATGAGTAAACGTAGATCCGACCCATTGAAACAGCTGTTGAGACAAAATGTGGAGCAGTTTAATTCTCACGAGCTTCTTAATCCAGATACCGAAGATCCTGGTTGATCATCTGAACTGATTGATCTGATATGAAGGAAAGTTTAACTGGGAGGATGTGACTGCGCTGACACTGATCAATAGGATTGTCTCAGTACATCTCTACAAACAACCTCAGGCAATCATCTGCTTTTGGCTCCATACGTATCCACCAACATTAGATTTGTTCATGTTAATTTCACCTCTTAAATGTGTTTTCAGAAAAATGAGAAACAGGTTTATTACCTAGTTCTGGTCTACTGCTCACACTGAATCAGAACCGGGTCGTGAAACAGAGTTGGTGTCTGCAGAGTGAACGTAAAAACGGACAAACTGACGAATATTTCTGTCCACAGGCCTCCCCAACCCCATCCACATCCCCGGTGGCCCGCCTCAGTTCCCCGCCATGGAGGAGATTGGTGTGGGCACCAACCGGGCCAAACGCTACTCCTCCCAACGACAGAGAGCCGTACCGGAGCCAGCACCGGCCATGCATCTGGGAGTGATGGAGGGACACTACTATGAACCCAGTAAGATGATACTGTGATATCAAACTCAGCCCCGCCTGTCAGGCTGAAGCTTCTGATAGTGATGCTCCATATCGCTGTATGAGACTTCCTGCTTCTATAAAATATGCATTTGCAGTCTTTCAACATGTGGAAGAAGAAGAAAATGAAGCTCTTAGATAAATTCTTATAAGCAATATTAATCTGACCTGTTTGATTTTAGTCTGATAATCTGATGTTATATGAATATATCAGATCTGATTTTAAATAAGGAGATTGGAGCCAAAATCCCGCTTTAGTAGAATAAACTGGAGGTTTAACGTGTTGAAAAAAAGCATCAAAAGCTAGAAGCTACAACAGACTTTTTTCAGTCAGTGTAGTACTTCCTCCTGCTCACCAGCAGAGGTCAGTAAAGGTCAAGCATTACTGTGTCACACAAGTCTTTGGTTTGCACATTTAGTGGTGTAGAACAGATTTGTTTCTGTGGGTTGCAGTGCTGATTTGGTCCAGTTTTTACTGTTTTTAAACTTCTCAGAGAGAAGAGTATTTTTGGAGTAAAAGGGTTTTGTTAACTTAGGACATGACTCCTGTCTCTGCGGATATTCAGGAGAGCTCCAGAGGAGTCCTGACCTGTTAGCTGCTGCAGGAGAGGATAATTCAGTTTGAAACTTTAACTGTGATTCCTGTTGAGATTCTGAGATGTTTGATAAATACGGGCCCTGATCAGTGATGGAAGAAGTAAAAGTAACAATAAAATACTAATTTAAGTAAAAGACCTGCAGTCACGATTGTACTTCATTAAAAGTTCTCATCATGCAGAATTCCCCAGTGGGAGTTATTTTGAACTTTATAAGACACGTGTTATTTTAAAAGCTAATTCACCTGAAAAGAAAGCAGCACCTGCAGCTCTCAGATAAATGAAATGCAGTAAAAAGTACAGTATTTTCCTCTGAGCTGTTGTTGGGAGTGCAAACACTTCAAACACTTCCATGGTAGACACTTCATTGTATTTAAGTGCAGTACTTCTACCTCCCTCTGTCTCTGTCTCTCAGTGTCGTACCAGGGACCAATATATGCCCACGGGGATGGCCCCGCCCCCATCCCGCCGCAAGGCATGCTGGTCCAGCCGGAGATGCACATCCCCCACCCGGGTCAGTGGACTCTGGTTCACTCTGGTTTTTAAGGATGAGTTTAAGATTTTCTGTATGAGGTACTCATCTCTCTGCCTCGTCCTCAGGTCTCCATCCCCACCAATCAGGCGGCCCGATCGCTAACCCCGCCCTCTATGGAGGCCCACCTGTTTCTTTGTCACCAGGGCAGCCACAGCAGCTGCTGCCACCGCCTTTCTACCCTCCGCCAGGGGTCATGACCTTCCCCTACCCCGCCATGTACCCGAGTCCACAGGTACACACTCACAAACACGAACATGTTCAGGGAGCTCCTCCAGTAACCTTTCACTGTCGGGGTGCAAACAGTGCAGGTTGACGTGCATTGTGTGATCAATCCCGAACATATGTCACCTCCACTCTGGAGCCACTGTGCTCACCCACCACAGCGAGCAGAGACCTGCTGCAGTGCTCCCTCCTCCGCCTCCAAACAAACCACCAACTGCAACAGACGTCATGTTTTAGATCTTTCAGTTGTTTTCAGTTTTTTATTCAAACTATTTTCAATTGAAATTATTTTCCTGTAATTAATTCGTAGTATGCACAGTATACTGTAGTGTATACCAAGACTGGGTAATGTGGTGGGGGAACAATATCACAATATTATTAACAATATTTCCTTATCTAGAAATATCACAATATGGTTTTCATGTAAAATAATTACACTTTACATCAGACCAAACTCTTTTTATCACACGTGGCTTTGAATCATTGATTTGGTAAGCAGAAGTTAATAAACTGATAATATGATATTCAATACGCTTCCACTGATAATAACAGATATTGATTTATCGGCCAGTCCTGTTGTTATAAATGCACGTTAGAATTATTGTGGTTCATTTATTACCCGTACTTTTCACAACTCACAGAATGTTTAGTCGTGAAAGTTGGTTTAAAGGCAGTGAAGTCGTGTGTGAGCCTGCAGTCAGGATACTGAACTGTGTGTGTGTGTGTGTGTGTGTGTGTGTGTGTGTGTGTGTCAGGGGCAGGCCCAGGTGACCTACGGAGGTGTGACCTACTACGACACGATGCAGCAGCAGGCTCAGCCCAAACCGTCGCCCCCCCGCCGCACCTCCCAGCCCGTCACCGTCAAGCCCCCCCCTCCGGAGGTGCACTTCGCCTCAGAGTGACCCCGCCCCTGACCCCTCCCCGCCACCCAGTCTCAGCCTCACTCTGATCTGAAAACTACAGGTGAGTAAACAGCTGGTCACATGATGTCTCCCACCTCACCCATTTCCACATCACACTGTGTTGGTTTCATAATGGACCCTGATTGGCTCCAAACTGGTTGTGATGTCATAAATCCTGCAGGTACGTCCGGGTGTTAAACTGAGATTAAAGGTGAGCTCAGAGAAACTTTCCTCCTTCAGCAGATGGATGTGAAAACAAACTAAACGCATCGTTTTGCTCATTGAAGCTCAAACATCACAACAAGAGGAACAAATGTTGGAGCGAGGAGGACTTGTATTTTGTTAAAGTGCACCCTGCGTTATATGAGAGTGTTGTGGAAGAAATTACAGCCATGTGAAGTTTCTTCTACATGAGCCTGCAGGCCCGTCGTCTTTTTATTGATTCTTTAAATTAAAGTTTTACGTCTCTGAGGATGTCTGATTAGTCTCAGTTGAGATAAAAATGCAGGTTTTCCTTTCATATGTTTGTAGGAGCGGGTGGGAGGGTCAGTGAGGAGCTGCAGTCCCCAACAGCAACCACCAACGTTATCCAGGGAGGGACGAAGGACAGGTGGACAGGTGGACAGACAGGTGGAGGCGAAGACGGACTCTGCAGGTGACCCACAGCATCACTGGTGGAATATGACTTTCCTCCCTTTTTTTCCTCTTTGTTTCCAACCCTGTAGCAGTCAGGCGGGTCAGCCGTGGTGGCGACGTGTCACAGACTGTCCTGTAACTCTGCAGTCGCAGGTTTGATCCCACCAACGTGTCTTTGAGCAACAAAGCTGGAAGCGTAAACGTCTGCCTGTCGGACTGACGAGTTCGAAGCCTTTAGAGCCACTTTGAAGCATTTAACGTGACGCAGAGTCGATCTGTGGTGGAAATGAAACGTTGGGATCAGAGTTGTTCCTGTTTTAGGTTCTTTAGTTTTTTCTTTTCATGGTGAAATTTTCTGTTAAACAGGAGTCGGACTGAATCCTGAACAGCAGTTAACTGGCAATATAACGGTTTCTCTGTGGAACGTACGGACACTTTCAATTTACTTTACACTGTATTCTTCTTTTCTAATAGGAAACATTTCCCATCGTAGTCACACTGTTACTACAGCAAGTTTAACGAGACAAAAACAGAAGCAAACTAAAAATAGAGCAGAGTTTATCATTAGTTTGAGGGATGTTTGTGTGTGTATATAGTTTGAATGCAGCTCTCAGTGTCTTGTTCCTCCGTTCATCGCCGACCCGGTGCTTCCTGAAAACCTCCAGATATTACCGTCATGGAACAGCTGGTTGGAGTTTGTTAGATATGGATGTTTTTTCCCTGACAGACAGACAGTTCGTACACTTGAAGATCTTTGCCGGCTTTTCTTTTTTTTTGTTTCTTTAGTTGTTGGATCTGTACTGCTGCACGTCCTGGACCAGAGGCTGCAACTAACGAGAGTTTAGTCGATAAAATGTCCAAAAAACAGTGAAAAATGTCCATCACGGTTTCTCAGTCAAAGGTGACGTCTTTTTAAATGTTTTGGTTTTGTCCAAAACCCCAAAATATTCAGTTTACTGTGACATAAAACATAAAATACATTGGAGGAGCTGCAACTGCAGAACGGTCGGGGGTTTTACAGATAATTGACTTAAATATTAAATCAATTATCAAAATTCTTGCCAGTTCATTTTCTTTTGATCTTGATAAATCAACCAGTTGTTGAAACTCTAATTGCTCCTTGTTGGCGTTTTTAATTTGTCAACAGTTGTGAGGACAGAAAAGAAACTGCTGTCGTTTCTCTGCCAATAACAAAAGAGAACTTATATCTGCATATCAGGGCTGGATGATTCACAACATCAATCTTTTTTTCTTTCCTGCAAAATTCAACAAGACGAAAACATGATTGAACCGTCGAGCAAGAGTAATAAAAGGCCTGCACCACCTGCAAGCACATTCAGAACAGCCCGGTTATCCCACAGCACTACGGACTGTCTGTACCGGACGCTTTAACTAGATCGAGCATGCACATCTGGATAGCTGTTAGCTAATGTTAGCTGCCCTGCAGGTAGAGACGCACTGAACAAAGTCGACCGTCATAACCAGATAATTCCTCTCAGAGCTCAGATCAGCGTCAGTCTGTCCACGTGTACATGTGACAGTTAACTGCAGCAGGTGTTCGTAGAGTTGAACCAATCACGTTGCAGTTTACAGCTCCAGGCAGCTAACGTAGCAGCTACTTGTTGATGTAAAATCCTGTTTTTGTGCGCGTTTTAATAATTGGATTTTTACATCGTGCAAAAACAAATATTCAACACTTCAGCCCTTCTGTGGACCACAATTTCTTTTTCCTTGTTTATGTAAATGTTGAGTGCTACCATGGCAACAGACCATCCAATCACAGTCTGTGGCAGTCTTTGACATAACCCGTGTGACAGTTAAGAGACGCAGCAGAAATTAAATGTATTTCCTGTTTTATTGTAAATGAACTAATCATTTAACAGAAAGCTGCACCACCCAAGACGAATAAATTGACTTCAACATGTGAAATCAGCGGAACGCCCCTTTAAAACTCAGTTCATCTGCTCGTCTGAACGCACAGTTTGTTTCCTGACAGCAGCTTTTCGTTTTCTTCCTCCTGATGAGCAGAAAGTGAAATTAACGACACAAAAGTTGCACAAAGGTCCGTCTGAGAGAAGCTGCTGCTGCTGCCACCGGGTGGAGGCATTTATTGTTGCTGTATATAGAAATCTAAATGTGTATATAGAAGCTTGAACAGATACAATAGCAGTAAACATATTCTAATAATACTACTAGTGCTGCAGAACAGTCGGCTTCTGATTGAAATGCATCGGCAGGGACCTCGAATGTTAACGGTGGATCTGATTCAGAGAGAAGTAGCGACGACGAAGGAGCTGTGTGGCTTTAGCTTTGATTTCTTTTGTATTTTGTTCCTTTATGAAACATCTGTTTGATTTTAATACTGTTTTTTTTATTATTAGTAAATGCAGGAGTGAAATGACGACTCCCTGCTGGTTTCTTTTTCACGCTAACCCCCTTAAAGGCACAGTGAGGAAACTGAAATCATTAACTCTTTATCATTTGTTTGTCCTGCAACAAAAAGTTTCTCCTCCTCTTCCCGCACTTCTTCCATTATAAAGAATGAATCGAGTGCTCGTGGTTTGATGTCAAATTAAAAGCAAAAATTCTCCAGATTACATTTTAGTCCTGTTTAGAGTCACAAACAGGTAGATATGGAAGTTCATTTCTGCCAACGTTTGTTTTATTTCCGACAAAACTTCACTGCACCTCTGAAGTCTTCTTCTGGATAAATCTGATCTCAAGTTTTATTTTGGACGATATTAACAGCATCTGCTTTATTACAGCGAGAACTTCCAAAACCCTGAGCAGGTGCTTTGATTTAAAATGTACAAAAAGGTGAGAGGATAAAAACACTTTCAGAGCTTTTTGTTTTCTCCCTGAGAGAATTTCCACAAATCTCCTTAGTTTTCTTTTTTCTCATGAGGTGAGATTAAAGCGGCAAGGTGGCTGTGTTTTGGGGGGGGGGGGGGGGAGAGAGGAGAGAGCCCGCCCGCCCTATTAAAGGGTGAAACCTGTCAGTGACGGCAGCTTCAGCTCACCCAACTCAGAAAAGGGACGATTCATTTGACTTTAACCATTGATTTGGGTTATAAGTCGTATTGACGTCAGCGGTAGGAACGGTTTCTTCTTCATGTGTTGAAATGTTGGTGTTCTTCATCATAAAGTCACCTGAGTCTGAGTTACAGGTGAGCCGACGCTGCTGCCTGCTGTGATGGCAGATCTGTTCACCTGAGCTGACCACACTGTGTTCACTGTGACGGCAGTTTGTTTGTTTCAATGTGACGACGACGAAGATGATGATGATGATAACTGCATCAATGGTTTAGTTTCTGTTTGTATGTGGAGAACGTCGTCGTCGTCCACTCAGAGGATCAATAAAGAACATAATACAACTGATCATGTGACGGCTGCTTTTTGTTTCTCAACTCTCAAAAGTTTTCTTTTCACTGCAGCTTCCTTTCTCTTTCCTTTTACCCTACCTCCTTTCTTTCTTTCTGTCCTTTATACACCAAACACACTCATTAAAGTCTGGTTTTATTCTCTCTCTCACACTCTCACACACACACACACACACACACACACACACACACACACACAGCTGCTCTGACCGTTAATATGAATATTTATAAACTAGAGGGGGATGGGAGCCATTATGTAAACTCTGTGATTGACAGGCTCCACCAGCCAATCAGCTTGCAGACAGTCTCTCCTCCTCATGAATATTCAGCAGCAGCTGCTGAACACAGAGGCTCAGCTGTTAAAGGACCAGACCGCTTTAAAACTCATGGCGTCATTCAAACCCACAAAACTGGAAAAAGGAGGGAAGGAAGGAGGAAAAGAGTTTTTTTTCATCCTTATTCCCGTCGTCTCTGCTGCAGCTGATTGGTCACATGCCCTGCCGTAACCATGGTGATGAGCTCACAGGTCCTGTGATTGATAGCTGAGTGTAGGTGATGATGTAACCACGTCGGTTTCAGAACATGAAGTGAAATGAAGCAGAGCCTCCTGCCTTCTAATTGGCTGGTTAACGATGATGTAACAGCTACTCGACCACTCATATGTCAGCGTTTTCTTTCTCTCTCTCTCACTCACACACACACACACACACACACAGTGTTCTCCACTTCTCTCTCCTGCTCTTCTTCATCTCAGTTTTCCTTTTTTCTGTCTTGTCTTTGTTCATTTCTCTCTTTCTTTCTTTTTTCCTTCCCTTTCCTGTCTTTTTCTTCATACCTGCTTCCTTTCTTTCTCTTTCTTTACATTTCTTTCTGTCTTCCTTCCTTTTCTCTGCATCCAGTCCAGGTCACCGTCGTCCTCTTGCTTCTTGTACTTGTGTAACAAACTTTGTTGATCTTTGCGGATCGAACAGGTCAGATGTGATGTTTGGATTGTATTTAGATTATAATCCTTAAAGAAATAATTTGTGAAATATTATTTTTTGTTGCCTTCAGTCTCTTGTCTGTGTTGAACTGCAGAGTTACGCTGAAACTAAAACTACTTAGTTAAGATATTAAGTTAAAATTTACACCTTCCTGAGCAGGTGGAAGTCGTTACTTATTTTATTACTCATTACCATTTGGAGATGGATCTCAGAACATGGTTAGCTTAGCTTAGCATAAAGACTGGGAACAGGGGGAAACTTAAAAAAAAAAAATTCCACCTACCAACAAGTGAACTGATCTTCGCGTGTCATTTGTCAAATCTGTACAAAAACAGCATCAACATTTTAAAGGAATATGCTAATCAAGCACAAGCTAACCCACTTTTTTTTAGTGATTTTGTTTCATGACGCACCTTCAGTCGTTCTGTAGCTTGCGTGACACGTTTCCCCAAAAACCGCTGCTGACCTGCAGCCAAACAAACCCTCTACACACACTCCAGTTTAACATTAACTTGTGTGTGTGTCCCAAACTGAGTCATGTGTCTGTCTGTCATTTGAGCTACTGAGCGCGTGCAGAACAGAGCTCCCATTCTGTCAACACACACACACACACACACACACACAGTTGACCCTGGGCCAGTTACACACATGTTCACTGATGCGTTGGTGGACATGAACATACTGTTTGATAACAGACATGAACACACACACACACACACACACACACACACAGCGTCTTGTTGTCTTGAGTGTTGAATTACGGAGCCTTCAAGGTCCTGAAAGATTATTTTTTTTATCTTATGCACACAAGATGATAATTTGTACACACAACTTATCGCGTGTGACAAGATAAAAAACAATTTTACAACTTCATCGTTCTTTTAAGTACATGACGACCTCGTGTAAATCCCAGCAGAGCTTCACATAGCTCCGACCTGATTGGTCCAATCAGCAGCATGATTTGATTGAACTGGAAACATCTGTGAGGGTCTGTGGGGCCTTTAATCATATTTAATAAGTTGATCACATGTTTTGTATGTAAAATCAAACTGTAGCAGTTAAATAAATGTAGTGCAGTAAAAAGTACAAAAAAAGTCCCTCTGAAATGTAATGGAGTAGGAAGTATAAAGTAGCATAAATTGGATGTACTTAATTAAAGTACAAGTACCTCAAAATTATACTTGAGTAAATGTACTTTTCACCACTGACTCACCTTTCAGTCACAACAGGTAGAAACACAAACTATTTCAAACGTCTTTTTTGTTCATTTATATCATGTATGACACTCACACATTGGGGAAGTATTAGTAACAATAGGACTAAAAGTACTACTACTATAACTACTCTCTGTAGCTCCAGAACAACATTAGCTTGTAGCATCTGTTGGTTATTGATTTCTAGTAGTTTTACAGTCAATTAGCTGCTGTGTCAGTGGCTCTGCTGGGTGTGTGTGTTACTCATGTTGTGGGGACATAGGTCTGTTTACACACACTGTCAAATCAGGTTTATTTATAAAGCACATTTAAAAACAACAGCAGTTCACCAAAGTGCTGTACAATCAAAGTAGCAAGAACCATAAAACACAAAGACACAAGTACAAAAGACAATAAAATAAATAATTAAAAAAAAAAAGAGAAATTAGAAGAGCAACTCTCATACTAAATTAAAAGCCAAGGAATAAAAATGTGTTTTAAGACAGGATTTAAAAACAGGCAGTGCAGGGGCCAGCCTGACATGCAAAGGCAACTCGTTCTAAAGTGGGGGACTGGCCTGCCTTTGGAGTGTAAAAGACAGGTCCCCACAACGTACATCATTCAATTTTAGGGTTAAGACTTGGTTTAAAGTTGGGGTTAGGATTAAGGATGGAGTAAGGCATGTCATGGTTGAGTCAGGTGATGGAGGTGGTGTCAGTTTACAGTAACATATTGCAAACTGCTCCTCCAGGAGGAGTCGGCCATGCATACAGGAGGAGGGGGAGGATGAGTAGAGTCAGAGTGTGTGTTGAAATAAGGTGTGTGTCTCGAGTTACAGTTTTGCTGTCCAGCTGATTGTTGCGGTTATGAAACTGACAAGACATGATCAGATTACAACACACACATAGTGACCACGTACACACAGATTAATAAAGGGTCACGTGACTATTGGGGATCAATAGCCAGCAGATTTTTACATGTTGATTTTGACATGCGTACATACACAGTGTTGTACTTGTGACTATACTTGTGATCCCTGATCCCTAACCGAAACCTGATTCTAACATTAACCCTAAAACCGAGTCTAAACCCTCAAACAAGTGAAGACCGGACAAAATCGATTTAGAAAAATGTCCTCACATTTCAAAACGTCCCCACTTTAAATAATGTCCTCACTCACTCAGCTTCAGGTCCTCAGACTCAGTGACTTGTTCTCCATCTGTCTAAAAATAACCTGTAATGATCTGTGGCTGTATATCAGAGACTGATAACATGCTGATGGTCTCCAGGTCAGTATGGATCAGTGGTCACATGATCAGCTCGCTCACCTTTCATCAGTTAACACCTGCTGATTCAGAAAGTATTCACCTGTGACACCAACTGAAATAGGAAGGTCATTTTCTTTCTTTCTTAACAGTTTGGTCTTACTCAGGATGTTTTTTTGTTTTCAAAATGTCTCGTGATAACTAAATACATCTTCACGACAACTGAGCAACTACATTCGCTGAGGAAAACCACAAGATGTGGCTGAAAGCTCCAGACTGTCAGACGAGCTGCAGTCACTGAGCAGTTTATAGATGGAGTTCGTTCATGATGTCTCACTCAGCCTGTCCTACACTGATCTATGAAACGATGGTTAACTGGACAGAAAAATAACTTTTGAAAAACACAAGGCAGCACATTAAAACCCGTTTGCAGTCGTTTATCTTGGGTGACTTTGTGCAGGTGAAGCAGAACTCTCAGGTGCTGCTGAGCTTCAGTATTCAGTTTAACGCTGGAGATGAAGAGACACTGACTCTCCTCTGCACAGATATTATACTAAATACTACAACAACACTGTACCAAATATTACAGAGCTTTTACTAATGTGTTAATGAATTGTTCCTGTAGCCTCAGTTCCTGTGCGGCTGTAATATCAAGGACAAAAACAACATTAAAACACTGATCAGGAGCAAAAAACGTTCCTACTTTTAACTGAGCTCTGTGACTCCAACAAGAAAAGTTAACAGACACTTCAAACAAAGGGTTGGGGCCCTCGATGCCTCAGGGCCCCGGAGGCCCCTTCAGTGATCCATTCAGTCATAAACGAGTGGCTAATCTGAAAAACAAAGAAAAAGAGACGTGAATGTTTTGTCTGGTGTGTAGGCGGACTGTGCAATTATTATTATTTGACCAGTTTTATTAATGATACATACGTGTGCGTGTGTTTTCTGTATACACATGTATACATATAAACACTGAAAGGGTCCGTTTTGTATAATGATTACTTTTACTTTTTGATACTTTAAATACATTTTTGCTGATAATACTTGTGTACTTTTACTTCATTACGTTTTGAATGCAGAACTAATGGAGTGTTTTTACTCTGTGGTGCTGATGCTGTTAAATACCTCTTCCTCCGCTGGTATTGGATGAAATCAATATGTTCTGTGATTGATGAGAGCTCGCGGTGTTTTGTCTCTTGTGAATATTACTGATGAATATTACTGCTCCTTGTCGTCAGGGATATTTCCATTTCCATCAATTTTACAGCACTGGAAGTAAACGTGCATGCGCGCGCCCGTCCCGTCGGTGTGTCGGGAGCGCGCAACTGCAGCAGATCAGAGCGGGGGGGGGTGGGGGGGGTGTGAATGTTACGAGTCACTTCTCATTCCACTAATTTAGCAGAAAGGGAGGAGAGAGAGAGGTGGAGAGAGCCTGGCGGTGTGTTGGTGAGCCGATGGGGGACCGTGAGGCAGGCGGACTCTGCAGTATCTGACCTGAAAAAAGGAAAACACCGCTGCTGCTGCTGCTGAGAAAACCTACAACACCCAAACGCACCGGGCCGGGCGGGTTTCTCCTCCTCCAGGTGTGCGAGGAGGTAAAAAAAAACCCTCTTAACGTCGATCATTCACCCGCCGTTTATCTCGGAGATATCACGGAGGAATCCGCCGCTGGTGATCCAGCACAGACACGGCGTCCCGGTTCACCTCACTGAGAAACCACCGGAGAGGGAGAGCTCCGTTCATATTCTCGGGTTTTCCGCCAACGGACCGAGCGCTCGGTCCCGGAGCCGTCGCTTGGTGTTTACGCGGCGGCCGTAGAGAGCGAGGAGAGGGGGAGGAGGACGCGGTGCAGCCGGGGAGGAGAGGCCGACGACTGCGGCCGCACGGAGCAGGTTTCTGGGAGGGTTTTCTTTTTCTTTTTTTTTTGCGGTGCAGTGAGATCCGAGAGAGAGAGGACTCTACCGACCACCTCCACCACTCATCCACCAGTACCTCCACCTCCACAGATGGGTTAAAATCGGTTAGTTCTTCCAGAGCAGCCGTGCAGAGCCTCGGAGGGTCCGCTCACACCTGCACACACCTGCACACCCCGACCTGAGGGGGCTGTATGATGTAGGAGCCACCGCCCCCCCACCACCACCTCTGTCTCTCTGCATCACCATCCTTTATAACCCCCCCTCCACCCACCAGCGTATCTTTGCCCCCCCCACCCAGCGTCCCACCATGCCGGCGGGGATGAAGCCGCTGGAGAAGTTCCTGAAGAAGCAGACCACGGCGCTGACCCGGGCCGGGGGCTTTGTTGGCGGGGTGGCGGACAAGGCCAGCGGGGGGACCGGGGCGTCCCGCCGGAGGGCCAGCCTGTCCCGGGTCGTGCCCTTCTTCAGGGAGACGTCACCAGAGAGCGGCCAGGCTCGGGAGGTGTTCAGGTGAGACATGTGGGCGGGTCGGGGGGGGGGTCTTTGTGTTTTACAATTAACACTTGAAATGATGAAGGTGCAAAACGTAAACCATTTGGCTACTGAAGCTGACCTGGGGGCCCCAGGGCTAAAATAAGCACTGAGGCCCGACTAATCGATCAATATAGTTGCCGATTAATCGACTATTAGATTAATTGTTTCAATTCAGTGATGAAATAAATCATTAGTTGCAGGAAGTGATAGAAACGTTTCCTCTGTTCTTTAATAACTCTGAATAAACATGTAGACCAACTTTAAACTGACCTTTGACCCCCTGCAGCCCCGACAGTGAGGACCCCCCCTCCTGGCCCTCAGCCACAGGGACCGGTCTGGTGACGGTGCCCAGCAGCGCTAACGGCTCCGGCTCCGGTTCTGGTTCTGGGGGAGGAGACGTCCGCAGTCCGTCTCTGTCCAGCGACGAGCAGAGCTCCGAGGCCAGCCTGATCACAGAGACCAGCAGCAGCGGGGGAGGAGGAGGAGGAGGAGGGACGCCTCTTCCTCCCGACACACCAGACAACCTGACCCTCGCCGTGCTGGACAGCGTGGCGGGAAAACGTCACGGACACTGCACAGGTAAGTCACATGTTTCATCAAGATGTCCAACATGGCTGCCAGAGGAGGTCACACCAGCTGCTTCTGACCAACCTGCAAATATCTGAGCGGGTTCACACAATAACGTACAGCGTGGAGAGCTGACAGCTGCTAGAAAATAATTCATTATTACCCCAGAAAGCTGATATTAGTGATTGTTTTGGGGGGTTTAACAGAGTTTGTCCTGAATCCCTAAAACAGTTTTTAATAGAGAATAAATCTGATTCTGATCCCACTAACAAGGACACATGTCAACACATACTTGTACAGTATTGTACACACATATATACATATAGTATGATGTACATGAAATATACACAGTGAGGTTCATGTCTGGAGTGAACCTGCTGCTTTTTGTAGTTTTAAGCAGTTAAACTTTTGTTAAACGTAACACCATAGTATCTACAGCTGTTATTCAGTGTGTCAGATTTAATCAACATTTAGGGAAATATAGGTGTCGGATCGGACTCGATTCCTGGTTTTTATATCGAAATTTCGATCACAGGTTTCAAATCACCAGAGCCGCCATTTTGATTATAACTTGCATTACTCACAACATCCTAATAAGCTGTAAGGTTGTGAAAGGTTTAGGCAGCAATGTTATGTTATGTTCATGCATGGCAGGAAGTGCACATGGACGTGTTGACTTGAATGTTAGCTTAGCTGCTTACTTTTACATTAAGTTTCACTATTAACGTCTTTTCTGCTAACGTAACGCTTTCTTGGGTAACGTTAGCTGGAGTTGTTGGAGTGTAAGCTTCCCTAAACTTAATAAAGATTGCGGCAGTAGCAGCTAACATTAGCTTAAACTCTGTTAGCATCATGACCACACAGTCCTGAATGTTTTTTTTTTTTTAAAGTAACCTGTAACCCCAAAATATAATGTAGTTAGCTAATCATACGCTAACTTGTGGTTTTGGAAATAACGCTTGGTTACTACTGTAGGTAGTGAGCTAGTTAGCTGGACGTGCTAACATTAGCATTTTACAAACACTGTGTAATCCCTTCTTTACACTTTAGTTTGTGTTTTTTGGAAACTCTTTGTATTCAGATTATCTCTCCGACTACAGCTCCATACAACATGTGGAGAAATACAAACACTGACTATTACTGTTGCTAAGCTAACGAACGGTCAATTCACTAATTGATTTAGCTGTAAAGTAAAATGCTAAAAATCAAAGATGTTTTACTTTCTTAGTGCAAAGTCAGACATCTTCAGGTGTCAGGTTTTTAGTGACACTGTCAGTGTTTAATTTTGAGTGAATCCTGAGACTTTCTGATTGAACAGAAACTGTTAATGAACTGAGACCAACCAGCAGCTAAAGGGCTGAAAGGATCAGTCGATTAGTCGATAGAAAATTAACTGGCAAATATTTTGATAACTGATTAATTGTTTGAGTGATTTTTCAAGCAAAAAAGCCCAAAATTCTCTGGTGTCAGTTTCTCCATCGTCTGGATTTTCTGCTTTTCTCTGTTTTCTGTCACATTAAACTGAATATCTGAGTTTTAAACCATTACTGTTAGACAATAATCAGCAGATTGATTGATAATGAAAGTAATCGTTAGTTGCAGCTGTAGATTTCATGTTTTGGGGCTGAAGACGTGTCGCGTGTGAACCCTGCTGTCTCCTAAAGAAAGGGCAGCCGCTGCAGGAGAAGTGAAGGGATCTGATTCAATTTGACATTTTCGGGTTCGACTCTGCGACTCGGCTCGAGTTCAGACGCTCGACGGCTGTCAGGAAATATCGTCTGTGAGATTCACATTCAGGATGTTTTCTGCAGGAGGATGTTCACTTTATTGTTCAAATCATACAGACTGTTCCTGCAGCCTCAGTGTGTGTGTGTGTGTGTGTGTGTGTGTGTGTGTGTGTGTGTGGTTACATAATCGCTGCCGTCCTCTTTCAGAAACGCAGCCTGCTTATTACAGCTGAAGTGGGTGTGCATGCATGCGTGTACTTATGTGTTCCTGCAGGAATGTTTGTCTGCATGCCTGTGTGTGTGTGTGTGTGTGTGTGTGTGTGTGTGTGTGTGTGAGATCAGCAGTGATTGCTGCCGGTGTGTGTGTGTGTTTGTGTGTGTGTGTTTGTGTCCACATTTCATTTGGTCTTTAAATTGTATTTTTCCAGAAACACACACAAAAAAAGAGTTATAGGATATTTTAAAAAGGCAAAATATTCAATATTTGAATATTTATAGAAATATATTAAAAATGTATTCATATTTTTACATATTTTTGAAATCCTAAAAGATTAGTATTTAAAAGTATTAAATATTTAAAAATCCTGAAATGAAAAAAAACTTAAAAACACACTTTGCACTGATTGGTGCCTACGTTTATATAAATATGTTGTGTTTTAATATGAAGCATTTTAGAAAAAAATCAACTAAAAAAGCTTTTAAAAAGTATTATTTTTAATGTAATATTTAAAAAAATCCCCCAATTTAAAAAAAGAATAATAAAATATTTGTAAACATGTTTTGAAAATTCTGAAATGACAAATCTTTAAAATATGTTTGCTGCCTGCCTTTAATAAATATATGTTATAAAATATTTTAGAAAGCACAGCATGGTGAGTCAGACAGGAGTGATGCTCTGTTGCTGCTGCGATATTTGACTTTATTTAGCAACACGCTGGCTAGCTTAGCATGCTGTTAGCTCATGTAGACAGAAGTGAATCTAACCTGCTGCAGGTAAAGTTCAATGTTTCCCTCTGAGATGTGGTGGAGTAGAAGTATAAAGTAGCAGAAAATGGAAATACTCAAGTAAAGTACAAGTACCTCGAATTTGTACTTCAGTACAGTACTTGAGTAAATGCACTGAGTTACTTTCCACCTCTGGCAGAGTCTAGTGGAACCAGTTTTACAGTGACGGTGGTTGGACCAGTGGAGCCGGCTAATGTAGTTCAACCTGAGCATATGGAGTGAAAATAATCTCAATATTGTTTGTAAATGTGTATTCCATGATTTGTAACTGAAAAACAAAATTTGTAACTGGAAAAAAAACGATTTGAAAATATTTTACTTACAGACTTTTAACTTCAGCTTCTCAGATCTGATCCTTTTCTCTTTCAAAAAGCTTCCTGCGCATACAAATGTCTGGTGTTACGCAAGATCAGGTTACTTTCGCTTTCGGGATTTTGAGACTTTTAACGCTGGTCCCAGCTCCACAGATTCTAAATGCATGACGCGTTTAAGTGCTGGTGGAAAAGGGGGACATCTGGGCTTTCTGCGTATTCGTGTTTAATTTCAAAGTGGGAAAGACGTTTTTCTAAATAGACAGAATAGCTTGTCGCCCCTCAATTAGAGCACATGCATTTACCAACCACAGACTCTATACAGTAACCTATAAATGTAAATATATGGTTTAAATAAGCTACTGCTAGGTGGTAGAGTTGTTCTGCTGGAAAAACAGCCAGTCCAGGCAAAAAGCAGCTGCCGGCTGAACCTACCCCTAACCACCGAGGGGGGGCGCTACAATGGTGTTGTGTGGAAGCCCGTTCCCCCGTCGAAATGTGTTTCCCTCCTGTTAGAATTGTGTTTCCCGTAGCGTCGCCCCTGGGTGGTTAGGGGTAGGTTCAGCCGGCATCCGCTTTTTTTTCAATGAATCAACTAAAGTTTCTTCCATTTCAACATGTTTAAATCTGACTGTCTTCTGTCCGTTTGAAGCTCTCTGATTGGTCGGGCTGTGCTCCCGGGGCTTCAGAAATAAACTGGTTTTCAGAGGCTGATGTGGTCCAGAGGGTCTGAAACCTTCACGGACTTGTCTCTGACATGTGAAGCATTCAGGCTGCGGGGCATCTTCACACCTGAGGAGCTGGTTAGAAACCCTGCAGCTGATTGGTCCTCGGGGTCACCTGGTCTCTGGGAGAATGAGCCTGAACTGGAGAGCTGGGGAGTTCAGACTGGACGGACTGGGCAGGTTTTAACACGAGACAGAAGGCTCGGTTTCAAACTTTATATGTGGATCAGCTCGGTGTGCTTTACAGCCGACCGACAGGCTGAGACACTGAAACACCCGGAGACTAACGCAAGAACACAAGATGAATAGATGTGAGTTTGAAATGTGAATAAACATGATAAAAGTGAAACTAAAAACACTAACAGATAAAAGACAATTTGAAAAAATCCCTCAGCTGCTGGTTTTAAGAATAAAAGTCACTCAGAGTCAAAAACGTGACATTTAAAATAATTAGAGCTGCAGCTTATGCTTATTTTCTTCATCGATTAATCTGTTCTCAATTAATCAATTCATCGTTCGGTCTATAAAATCATAAAAAAATGCCCAAGTTGAAATATTATTTAAATGTCTTTTTTTTTCATAGAAGAAAACCAGATAATATTTATCTTCGAGGCTGGAACCGGTGGATTTTGGGGCATTTTTGCTTAAAAAAAAAACTGCCAGTTAATTTTCTGTTGATTGACTAATTGATTAAATAGGCTCATTGTTGAAGCTTGTTTGAATACGTGTGAATCTAAAACAGCTGGAAAAAGGTATCATGAACATGAACCTGAGGACGGAGACATCCAGCATGTGATGATGAAGACAAAAACCAAACAGCCGCACAGTTTCCTGCTCGTTTTATCCTCCTTTATTTTTATTTTTTAAAGACGGCAGCTCGTTTCAGAACAAGTCTGTAATATCAAAATGTTTTATTCATCTATTATTGATTTAACTTCTGTTTATCTACAAGCAACGCAAGACAAACACATGAATAATTACATCTGCACATATGTCTACAGAGACGTATGTACACCACACATTTCATAAAAGGTATAATTACCACTTTTTCAGACCAAATCTCAACCTGTTTTCTGGCTGCATTTTTTAATCTGAATAAAAAATCTCCAACCATGAAAATAACTTGTTGCTGCTGTCAGATCTGTTGGATCCTAAATGACGAGTCAAACAGGAAATACTCTCACCTGTGATATCAGATACACCTGTGCTTACCTCTTTCCAAAACACAGAGACTCTTGTGTGATAATTAAGTGATTCGTTGCACACTGATGGAGTAACTCCACTTTTTTGGCCGTAAATCTGCACACAGTAATCCATAAATTCAATTCAGTTTTATTTATATAGCGCAAAATCATAGCAGCAGTTACCTCAGGGCTCTTTTCATACAGAGCAGGTCTAGACCGACTCTTTATAATATTATTTACAGAGACCAAACAATTTAAGACAAAGAAAAAACATGTTTTTATCTCTCGTATTAGAAATCTAATAATGAGATCTGTGTTCCTGCAGCTGCTGTCGTCGTCGTTGTCGAGCTGCAGAGACCAAACTGTTCAGTTTGGGAGTTTTTCACAGAATCAAAGCTGATAAATTATGGATCTGAACCGACTGTCCTGTTAGAGGAGAAACAAACTGTAGACGCTGTGTTCAGACGCCCAGGAGAGAAAAGTCCGTTATATATTTCCTGGTTTCATCGCGTCGTGAATCAAATACGAGACTCCGTGTTTTCATGGCTCCATCATTTTAGACAAAACTCATCCTGACAGATTTACAGATAATACATTTTGAAATAAAGTTCAGAGGGTTTAAATGATTAAATGATTTGTCATTAAAGAAGAACCTTGTGATAATCGATTAATCTGTGACACCAGAAGAAATAACAATCTTCCTCTTACAAATGAAAAGTTGAAATCATAAGCAGAAACGACTCTAGCTTATAGTGGCTAACGTTAGCTAATGTTAGCTAATGTTAGTAACAGCAGTATCTTTGTTAGTTTGCTGACTTTTTCCTTCTTGTGCTGCAGTTTCTACATTTCACCGTTTAACAGAAAAACATTTCAAAGGTTTGATCCCAAAAGTAAAAACAGTCATTTATTATTATCTCATAATTATAAAAAGTAGCAGCTCCTCAGATGTGTTGTGTTTCAGTGAGGCCGACAGATTTTCTGCTGCTTCAGGCTTCGTGTTCGACTGTTTTCCAACATCACCTATGGTGGCCCAGAAGGGACAGATAGCCGCAGCAATGTGTGTGTGGGCAAAGAATAAAACAGAAGCATTTTAGCAGTTAATTTATGAACTTTAAAGAGCATCTCTTGCTCTGAGCAGCTGATAGTTTCTGATCCTGTTACAGAAAAGAATAGAAAATGTTTTCTTCTCGTCCTTCCTGTTTCTGGTACTCTGTGCTGTGTGTTGTCTGTGCTGCAGTCCAAAGGTCTGTGATTAGTCGAATGTTTGTGTGGTTTGTTTGTTTCTTACAGTTTCAGGAGACACAATCGGTTCTCTGTTTGTTCTTACTGCGGATTAGTTTTCTGTTTGTACCGGTCACTTTGTATGAAGGTTAACAACACAGAGTTTATTTCAGAGAAAAGAGGTTAATGTCAAAAACTTGGTCTGCTGCTTTTTGTTTATATAAGATGAAATATGTTTCATGCAAATTGCTAGAGTTTTTGACTTGAACTCCTGAGGTCAGATGTCCTGCTGCTGCTTCTGGGAGTGAAAGACATTAACAGACTACAAATATGGAGATACGATACTTTATGGACTACAAATGTATCAATTATAAACTCACTAATTACAGCTTTTTAGATGCTTGAAAAGGGGTACGTTTATGTGCTAAGTAAGCTAACAGTAATGGGGCAGTTCTGCTGGTAATCCAACGCCAACAAACAAGACACATAGCTAAGCTAACATTAGTGGTGCGAAACTACCGGATGTTCAGTGTCTGCTAACAGGACACAAAGCCAACATAAGCGGTGCTAAACTATTAGCAGTCCAATGTCAGTTGATAGGACATGAAGCTAACATAACATTAGCGCTGCTAAACTACCGGTAAACTAATGTCAGCTAGCAGCTCACGAAGCAAACATTATATTGGCAGTGTTAAGCTACTAGCAATTTAACTTTGGGTAACAGGACATGGAGCAACATAACATTGGCTGCTTACCGGCAGTTCGGTCTCAGCAAACAGGACACGAATCCCAACATAACATAAGTGATGCTAAACTACTATCAGTCCAAGATCAATTAAAAGGACACAAAGCTAACATAACATTACTGGCAGTTCAATGTCAGTTTTTCAGCTAACAGGACAGGAGGCTAATGTAACATTGGCAGTGTTAAGCTACTGGCAATTTAACTTTGGCAAAAGAAGACACCAATAAGCTAACATAACATTTGCTGTGTTCAGTTACCGGCAGTTCATTGTCGGCTAACAGGACATGAAGCTAACATAACATTAGAGGTGCTAAGCTACTGCTGATGCAACATCAGCTAACAGATCAAGCAGTTAGTTGAGCCGTTAAGCATGAACCATCTCGACTTTTTGTTAACTTGGTACAAAGCAGCAGAACATTTCACAAAAATGACTATTAAGTTTCAGATTTCATAGCGGGGGTTCGTGGTGGGGGTTAGCGTTACCATGCTACTTTTCCCCTCTTTCCAAACATTTCACAAGCTTTTCAAATTGCTCAAAGGTCAGGGGAATACAGTTAGCCTAGGTAGCATTAGCTGTAATGCTACTTGTAAGCCAATGAGCCAGTTAACAAAAGTAAACAGGTGTCAAACACACGAGTAACGGGAGCAGAGACTCAGACAGGAAGACAAACTGAATCCACGTCGTCCCGATCTGATGTGTTTTTGTCTCCACAGCCTGAAAATTACACCGTGCTTCATATTTAATTACTGCAGAGCCCGAGCCTGTTGATCCCCTCCAGTCAGTGTGACCCACATCCAGCTTTTATTTTAGCTCTTTATGTCTGCGTCACACCCACAACACACACACACACACACACACACGCGCACGCACGCACAAACACACTCACACCCACACACAAACACACACACACTCACACCCACACACAAACACACACACACACACTCACACTCACACTCACACTCACACACACACAAACACACACACACACACACTCACACGCACACACGCACACCTCACACACACACTCACACTCACACACACACAAACACACACACACACTCACACGCACGCACGCACACCTCACACACACACAGTCAAAGTCACGTTTGTTTTATGAATTTAGATGCTGGTCTATCAGCTCAGCGTCTGTTTGTTCTGATGCTCTTTATGTTTGACATCAGTTACGTTCAATGATGATGGCTTCTCACCTGTCTGGTTTTACCTGTTCGAGTCGGGGAGCGCCTCACACACACATATGCTTATACACACCTACATAAGTACTTTAACACGACGCACTTTGATTCAACTTCTGCCAAAACTGCTTTTTAGTGACATGAAATCCTGGATCACACGTCAGTGAAGATTATATTTCACCACCAGGAAACCACGAGCTCTACAGATAATCCTGCTTTTTCTCTAAAAAACAACTGGAATCTATTTATAAAGTGAGCAGATCGTTTTAAACTGGAGTTAGACTTTAAAAAAACGAATTGATGGCTAATAATTTAACTTCTGGTGAGCGCTTCAAGATGGCAGCTTCACCAAAACACAATATTGTTGCTCTTCCAAGAAAGTAAAATAACATAGAATGAGTTGGTTTGGAGGATAAAAGTTTCTGGTAGAACTAAAAGTTACAGAAAACAAATGATGCAGACGAGGCAAATCAGATCAGGTCTGAGGGCAAAGTGGTTTGTTCCTGCCAACAGTAAATCTAATGGCTCATACTTGTTTTTTTTACATAAACACGTTTTTGATGAGGATCCTTAAAGGTGGTTATTAAAGAACAGAAAATGAATCAACAAATATTTTGATAATTTATTAATCATTAAACTCACTGAGGTGGAAACTGGATTTAAACATTACTGGTTTCCCATGATGCACTTAGAGAGTGTTTGTTTTGAAATCCTGGCCAATCAGAGTGTGTGTGTGTGTGTGTGTGGTAAGACTGAACCTTGAACCAGGATTATCTACATCAATGTTACTACCTAAATCTAACACAACACACACACACACACACACACACACACACACACACACACAGTGATGATTGAGATTAGTGTGTGTGTGAGGGTGTGTCGCTCAGACAGTGAGGATTTAAAAATTAATTAGTAGGTGTGTACATGTTTTCTCCACATTCAGCCGTCATTTTTACATGTAAGAGTTTTATAACATAAGTGATTAATTTGTTAACTCGACTCGATCATCTGACATGAGCCTCACCAGCTGCCGTAGGGGAGAATTTTATAAAGCTAAAGAAAAGCACTAACAATCAGCCAGCGGTTGCTATGGGCGACATCTGTCTCCCACCCCATAATATTATCAGAGTGTGTGTGTGTGTGTGTGTGTGTGTGTGTGGGTGTGTGTGTGTGTGTGTGTAAACAGCTGCTTCCCAGGTAAAACAGAAAGAGGATAAGTTTCCTGACAGTTTCATAAAAGAGGAACAAACCTGCCAAAGTTTCTTACATAACAAACACACACACACACACACACTCAGGTACAGGCGTGTTGAGGCAGGCAGGTGTTCAGGTGTGTTACGCTGTGAAGCAGAATGCAAACAACATTTCTACTGAATGAAGTCTTTACTGCTTAGTTGTGTGTAACTGCTCGCTAGCTTAAGAGTTAGCATGTCGTTACCTAACCTAACTTACCTAACTTTTGTGGGGTTACAGGTTACGGTGTTGAAGCTGGTCCCTGATGCTAACGGTTAGGCTAACGTTAGCCACTTGGATCTTTATGGGATTTGGTGAAGTTTACACTCCAACAACTGTAGCTAACGTTGCCCGAGATAGCAT